>JASXSY010001905.1:0-73203 GCA_034509805.1 Sipha maydis | reverse complement strand
TCCAATTTTTCCTCCGTTATCAAAAGAGTCATATTCTCTTTAAAATATTATCATTAGTAGAAAAATGATTTTATAAATATTACTGTACATATTACGGCAAGTATAGTTAAACAATATCGTTTATGTAATAATCCGGTTCCCGATTTTAGTTTATACCTATGATTAAAACACATATATTAATAATTTATAAACCTATTATTTTCACGAATAATATAATTTTTTCCAAGAGGGCTTTACAGGAATATCGTTTTTTCAGCCGTAGAGAATTAAAGAGAACGCAATGCACGCACATCGACGTACATTACGTTACTGAAACCGGTATCCGGTGAATTGGTCGCGAACAATTGATCGCCGGTGAATTGATCGTCGGTGAATTGATCGCTGGTGAATTTATCGCGCGTAAAATTAGTCGCCAGGTTAATTAATCGCCAAATAAAATAATTTTTAATAATTTTGACCATTTTGATAATGGTTTACAATCCAAGATATATATATTTTGTAGGTATATCAATGTTGAATAAACAGTAGATATTTAATATATATACACCATATATATATATAGCCAAATATTTTTATAACTTAAACAATTTTAGATTTAATACAAGTAAAAATAAAATTACAAATGAAAGTATATAATGATAATTTTAAAAATGAAATAAAATAATAATAATTTATGATTAAAAAATGTTTATGTATTGATTAATAATATTTATGATTATGTGTAATTTCTTTAATAATTTCATCGTTTTTTGAATGAATACGACCTTTGCACTTCATTTTTTTATACTGGTCACATTTCCATATATATTTGTTTTCTACACAAAGCCACGCCGAATCATATTAGTCAAGTATAGTAAGTCGACAAAAGTCGTATAATTGTGATAAAACCAGTCCATAGCAATAATAATTTTATCTTTGATAACCATAATTGATTACAAGTATTACAACAAACGTTACCTACCCAATGAGTATATTGTGTATATATGTTAAATATCTACTGTTTATTCAACATTGATATACCTACAAAATATATATATCTTGGATTGTAAACCATTATCAAAATGGTCAAAATTATTAAACATTATTTTATTTGGCAATCAATTAACCTGGCGACTAATTTTACTCGAGATTAATACAACGGCGATCAATTCACCGGCAATCAATTCACCGGCGATCAATTGTTCGCGACCAATTCACCGCGATCCACTGAAACCATTTAGAATTTGAGAAGAAATCGTTCAATCACATAATATGTATATTATATTATATTGTAATAAGCCGTGTTACAATTTGGCTAGATCTTAATATCGAGATGATCAATTTTATAATACCGTTGTACACAACATTACATTTTAGGGAGCCAAGTAAAATATGGGTTAGGTCAGTGGTTTTTAAACTGTAAGGGGCGTCTCCCTTGGGAGGCGCATGGCAAATGTTTGTATTGTATATTGCACTAACACATATATATATTTTTAGATCGATGAAAGTTTGCTAATATTTAAATGATAAAAAATGTTTTATCGGGAGACGCGTTTAATTTTTTCATTAACTTCTACGTAGTTGGTCTCTGTCGTGGCTAGCCCCTGGCTCGGTTCAAGGGGTAGACGATAAAGGCCCACGCCTAGGGTGGCATTTTTCCGTGGCGATTTGTATGTATAAAAACAATATTTGATGTGATTTTTACATGTAAGGGTTGGCAAAACTAAATTTTTCCGTGTTTGTTTAAACACTTGAAACGGGTCTGACTAGCGACATAAGTTTATACTTATTAAATATTCTCAACGAATAAGTAAATATATATATATATGTTCAAATGCGAAGAACGGAGCCCAAGTAAGCGGAAAGAAACGGAATCAAGTGAGTAGCAGTCACCGAAACGGGCGAGTCAACACGACTGTTTCGAACGGCAAACACTGCGTATTTATTATTATTTTTCCATTTGAATATTGAATAATAGGCGTCTAGTAGGATTCGCCAAGGATTACTAGAACTACTAGGATGACTAGATTATTCCACCGGACTCATATTTTTTTTTTAGGTTTTCGGATGAGATGCTCTCAGCGCGCGACCGTGTGGCGCGGCGTGCCTGTTCGTGTGGTAATCGAATAATTTCTCGTTGGCCGTGATAAAAAAACGCGTGTGCTTCGTTTCCGGTCAAAAGTGTTTCGAAACGATGTGCTATCACGGTCACCCGCGAGGTCACTACGGTACGGGCAAAGGTGGTGGCCGGCCGAACGGCGGAACGACGGCCGTTTAGTGTACGACGCGCAGCGGCACGACAACGACGACGACGACGACGACGATGATGAAGTCGGAAGTGACGGACCCGTGCGGGACGCGGCGTCGCGCGGCCGCGGTGTGCGCGATGACGGCCTGTCTGCTGGTCGCGGCGGTGCAATGGCCGCGGGCCGCCGACGGCGCCCACGTGCTGGCCGTGCAGACGGTACCGGCCAAGAGCCATTGGAACTTCATGAGAGGCGTACTGCGCGCGCTGGCCGACCGCGGACACCGGGTCACCGTGTACACGCCGTTCGCGGGCCGCACGCCGACCGCGGGCAACTACACCGAGGTGGACACGCTGTCCGAGTACGGAAACCGAGCGATCGTCGGCGTGGACCTGTCCACGGTGACGATGTTCACGTGGCCGTCGTTCATGATACCGTTCATGGGCAACACCAGCCGCTTCGTTTGCGACATCATGGACCGGCTGGGGCTGTTCGACGCGGCCGCGGACGTCCCGTACGACGTGTTCATCGTGGAGCAGGCGAGCTGCGAGTGCACATCGCTCGTGGCCCGCCGACTCGGCGTGCCGCTCATCTACACCGTGCCCTCGCCGCTAATGCCGTGGGTCGAGACGTCCGCGTTCGGCCACCACGGCAATCCGGCGTACGTGCCGCACTTGATGTCCGCGTACACGGTGCTCGACACGTTCTACCGGCGGTTGCACAACGTGGGCCTGTACGCGTACACCGTGTACTTGCACCACCGGTACTTGGCCGTGGCCGCGGCCGCCGAGCGCAAGCAGTACGACCGCGATCCGCCCGTCAAACCGTCGCTGATGTTCGTCAACACTCACTACGTGACCGAGCCGTCCAGGCCGGTGCCCGCCAACCGCATGGACGTGGCCGGCATACACCTGAAAAGCCCCGAACCGTTGCAGACGGTGAGTGTTGTACATTTCATACTTGTGTACGTTGCGAAGCGTCATCGCGCGTTTTTCGATAGGAAACCGACACGGGAACGTTGAGCGTCGGCAAAATGTGTGCAATTAGATGTAAATTTACGAGTGAAGAGTATAAGCGTACACCACCTCACTAGAAGGGCGTCACTAGTTGCCCCTAAAAATTTGCTCCATCGAACAATTGCTCTTTTCGCACCTAGGTTAATTCTGATACGAGATACGTATCGATTTCTTATTTGGATGGGTAGTAAAATTGTATTTTATTTTCCGAAACACAGTTGTACTATTTCAGTTACTTGGATGTTCCTTCTATGATTCTACATTTTATTCAACCTTGTTAGTTTTTTGCATTATTGATTTAAATTATTAACAATTTATGTTTTTGACGGTATATTTGTTTTGTTTTAAATCTCATATTGTAATGTCAATTAGTTAACAATACGTGCAACAGAGATACATATGGCTATCCGTTTACCGAATTTCTTGATGTCGATACGCATAACATTTTCAAGTTGATTTTTTTTTCTATTCCTTTAAAATTTCTCAAAAATAATATTCTGCGTATGATTTTTTTTTGTTATTTTTTATTATTTTCATTATTATGTAGTATTGGAAAAATCAACATGCAAATTATATGCGTGACAGCATTAAGAAATTTGTAGTTGGGTTCGCTGAAAGTCATGTATCTGATATCGTTTGTTATTAACTAGTTGACCATAGAATAAGAAGTATCACACAAAAAATATTTCACAATAGATGGAAGTTAGTAATTATTTAAAATGTAAAATTAACAAGGTTGAACAAAGGATAAAATCGCAGTAAGAATATATAAGTTACCACAGTGGTACTGTATAGAGCACTATTAAGATGTTAAACGGATGATTTACAAAAAAAGTTAGAAACACCAGTTACACATATATGTTATTTTTGTATAAGCAGAAGATAAATAATTGATATTTTGGTCCAATATTTGTAAGGGTGGTTTAAAGAAGAGGTTTAGGGTTTTGGAAAGGAAAGTGTAAACTGGATCGGCAGTCAACTCCGTTTCGTTTGCGATGAGCTCACCAAGAGGATTGGTCGGTCCAAGTCTAATCTTAAACTCTAAGTAATTCAAAATGATTTCTAGATGAAAATAATTTGGTTTACATGTTGCAGTATTTGTGGAAAAGGGTAGGGGTTCTGAGTTTGATGATTTTGAGTGATTACGTTAATTATCCTTCGTAAAAGATTTAAGTACTATAGTTTTAATCATTGATATATTTGCATTTGCACTTATTTGATGATTATAGTAGTTATTTTTCATAATTAATTGTATTGTTGATATTAATTGCACGGAATTGAGGTAATCGAATTGGTGCAAAGTAGTTATTCGCGTGATCAAAAAGCACCGTTGCGGCGGTGCTTTATTGTAAGATTATACAAATATTATACTAACCGTGCAATATAGATATTATTTAATTTAACAATTTATATTTAATTTCTTAAAAGAAAAAAAATACCGCTTTAAACACATTTGTTGATTGATTTATAGTACAAAAAATGTCGGTGGACTTAATATATGGGAATCTATGAATATTTAAATCAATGCATTAAGAATTAATATTAGTGACTGTTTTATCTGTATCATCACAATATTTTTTTTTATCTCGTACTATAACGAACATTAATGTTTTTCATCACCTTGTTAATGTGATATTATAATGTATACGTGATTTATTAGACCATTGTAATTACTTGACGTCTTGATTAATGTTCATCAATGGTTCTAACAACCATAGTTATCTTGAAATTTGTATAAGCATTATTGAAATAATAAATATAAATACGTATATACGAGTGTATATTTATATAGCCTATACCATGAAATTGTTCATACAGCACAATATCATAATATATTTTACGAAAGTATATAGGTTATAGACAAGTATAATGCAGCCGGTTTTGTTTTGTTTTTTTTTTTTGTGCACATATCTATTTCCATATCATATACATTCAAGTAAAACTCATAATGGTTTGGCGCGGTGTTACGTTGTTGCGTATATTGTTTAATAAACGTAACAGACCATCTTTATTGTACTCGTAAAATAGACTACGGGATTTGAATTTAAGTTGAAAAAAGTTGAAAAAGAGGGGAACGAAATATTGGATGAATTTCATGCCGAAACGAGAGTGAATAAGACGAAACAATACTAATTAAAATATGTTTCCTAATTGTGAACAATACTAGAATAGAAAAACTTCTGTGAACCAAATGTGACGGGTACTGGATAAGACCAAAGCATTCGAATAGACAAAGGAGATGAATGCTGTGCTTTACAAATTTCTAATTCTAGTAGAAATAATACATAATATAAACGTACGTTGAGATTATTTTTATCGTAATATTTTTGTATTTAAAGCTTATCCAATATCTTGATTAAAAATGCATTTTCATTCATTCATTTTAAGTTTTCCAAGACACGTATGTTAAGTAGTTGAGTTAAATAATAGCCAATCGTCAATCGTACGTATTTTCAAATGTAAATTGGTTATAACTGTTTTCAATTATAAAGATATCCTAAATAATCGCAAAAACTTACCTAACAAGTATAGTTTGTGATTTTTTTTACCAATTACCTTTTTCTTTCTTTTTTTTGTTGTTAATAGTATTATCAAATTGTTCACAACTAAGACTAGTTTATGTTTAGATTTAATTGTTTTATATGTATAATGTATTTGAGATTCTCACCTAGGCACCATATTAACACAACATAATGAAATAAATAGTGAAGTGAAGGCAAGAATTATTGCCGGTAACAAGTGTTACTTTGGGCTGACGGGGTTACTACGATCCAGAACACTTTCAACAAATTTAAAGATTCAGATATATCAGACATTAATAAAACCAGTATTAACTTATGGGTCGGATACATGGACGTTACGAAAGACAGATGAAAACTCGTTAGTTGTCTTTGAAAGGAAAGTACTTAGGAAAATATATGGTCCATGTGAAGATGCCAATACTGGAGAATGGAGAATCCGAAAAAATAGGGAACTAAAAGAAGTGTATCAAAACCCCAATATAGTGGAAGACATTACCAAGAGAAGACTAATCTGGCAGGACATGACTGGCGTAAGGAAGGATCGATGCTGAGAACAGTGATAGAAAGGGTTCCACAAGGAAAAAGACCACTAGGACGCCCAAGATTAAGATGGGAAGACAGAGTAAAAGAAGACGTGGGAAAAATAAAACCAGGAGAGGATTGGAAGGAATTATCGCTGGAAAGAGAAAATTGGAGGCAAATTTGTTGGACGGTATGGTCTTGAAGACCGAAAACCATGAAAAAGAAAAAAGAAAAGAAGATTTGAGATTCTCATAATAATTAAAAATAAAAAAATGTGTTGTGTAGTGTGTACTTTAAGGATATCATGAGAATTAAGAAGTAAAATTTATTTAAAAGTTTGAATGATAATATTAAACAAATACAAAACCTTAATAATTATGAATTACTTTAAATTACTACGAACTCGTTGATTACGACTATATAATATTTAATCACTAAGGCCTACGAGTATAACTAATTTAACTGATATTGATACTTTAAAAATAATTAATGTAATCAATAAATGTTTTTATTTTTTTACTTTCGTAATCTATACAATATTGAATTGAGATGTGTACATCCAAAACTATCACACTAATCAATTTGAAATTTTAAAGGCTGTACTCATTATTGTATATAAGTGTAACGAGAAAGAGTCGAAATCGGTATGGACAGGGCTTATTTAATTTATATTTTTATATTTTTCTTTTTAATTTCCTAGTAAATATTTCATTCTACTATGTAGATTTTAATAACTACTAATCAATTTTCTATAGGTAAACTAGCTGAACCCGTGCACTTGTAGCCGTTAAAAATCCTACCTCTTATATGTCTCAAACTGTGTGTTAAATTCGTTAATAATTTAATAATAATTTTTAATAATTTATTTCGCACTAATTATTATTATTAAAATAAATAAAATATAAATAATAAATTATTAAAATTTCCATCGTAAATATCAAAATGTCTGCTTAAGCACCTCCCAGTGTTACTATGACTTTTTAATTAGCATATCTTCTACAGTAGATCTAATATATCTCTATACTAATTTATATACATAAAAATAGAGCCAAAAATGTATAACAATTCATCAATTGAGAACGACTGGGCTGATTTGGCTCAAATTTATTTAAATTGTTCGTAATTGCCAGGAGAAGGTTCTTATGTAAGAAAAAATGAAGAAAGTTCCATGGAAAATTAAAAAGTAATATAACTGTGTAAATTGTATTCCTATATAGCTAACTGCAACCTGACCTTTTTTTTTTTTTAGTGTGTTTTATCGGCGTGTATAAATAACTTTCTTCATTTTTTCTTATATAAGAACCTTCTCCTGGTAATTACGAACAATTAAAATAAATTTGAGCCAAATCGGCCAAGCCGTTCTAAATTTTTGGCTCCATTTATATTTATATATATATATATATATATATATATATATATATATATATATATATATAGATTTATGTAGTATGAATAAATAAGCATAAAGATCATTAGAATATACAATGAGCGCTTTTTTAGCCCACATCATTTTTATTATTATTTTTATTTTTTTTTCACTCTCACATTATTTATTTTACTTTTTTAATATTAATATAGTAATAATGCTCTAATTTAAAATACCTAGTAAAATATCTTCAGGGCGAGGCCGGGTAATTCAGCTAGTATTATGTATTTAATTAATTATAACTAATATTCAACTATATCATTAATACAAATTAAATACGAATCGATAAGAGTTTAAGAGATATGAATCACTAAATAACATATATGTACTCTAAGATTAAATTAAAAGATTGCATAAAATGTATTTTTCTGAAATGGTTAAAAGCTAACAAGCTAAATAGTTTTTACATTTTTTCCAATGCGCTATATTTAACCGAAACAATTTGATTACATTTTAGTTAAATAAATTATTGTAACAACAATGTTCTAAGCACAAGCTAATCGATATCGGATTATAAAACAGTATTTTAATTGATTATTCAATACATTTTACTCATATGTAATTTTTTAGAACTTAATAGTTTTAAATAGTTTACATACACCGACACATATTATTTATAAATTCTTAAGTTTTAACTTAAGTGATTAAGCTACTCATTTGTTGTTTATCATTTAAAATCATATGCATTGTTAGAAATTAACCTAAATATTACTCTGGTCGTTGTGTCCATAAAATTATATAAATGTATAACATTATACAAGAACATTAATATGTAAATACCATGTTACAATGTAATATGAATAATTAAGTCTTATTATGTATAATATCTACTATTATCATAATCATAATAATAAAACATCTTGTATGTATAATAATGTATGCATATAATAAATACTGTTTCATATTAGCATGAATAATTAAGAGGTATAATATGTGACTTAAGTGTAATATAAAACCAAAAATTTCGTTTGGGATACATTTTAATGGTTTTAAATTACAATATTTCTAAAATTGGTTTTTGTTTGTTGAATTTATTTAAATTACAGATGCTTATGTATGTGATTGCTGTTTTTAATTTTTATTTATTTTTTGTTAACACTTCTTTGTCAATATTTCAGATGGCTAAAATAATTTCTTGGGGGATTTTAACAAAAAATTTGGATATTTGAATTTAATTAAAGAATTCATGATTGTACTAATTTATTATGGTAGTACAAAGGATAAGTTATTTATTTAAAACAGTAATATTTTAATTTTTTTTAAATTTATTATTAAAAAACTATGATCGGTGCAGTTTATTCGAATATCTTAATATTTTTAGATACGTACGCTCTTAACAGTGAATATTTTTAGATATTTTTCAAAAACTCACATTTTGTATTATTCATTAGACATATTTTAATCATTTCATTTGACTAGAAAAAGAAAAAGAAAATGAATAAATGTGTTATAATACAATCAAGCTAGGCTAAAAGCCAGATTTTAAAATTACCTTCTTATAAACCAAATAGGTCAAATTAAATATATCTCAGGTTTCAAACTTAAGTTTGTCTAAATGTGTGTTTAAAATTGGAAATTTTGGCTTTAAGCCATTATGTTTTTTGTTATGTTTTTTACAGAGAAAAAACTATTAAAATCTGTCCATCACAACAGTTCAGAAAGTAACACAAAACAGCACTTTCATTCAAAATGTTATTGACGTTCTTATTTAGTGTAAAATGAATTGCACACAATATTATTACGTTTACGTATATTCGTATGGTAATCTCGATAATATATTAACATAGTTATTACAAGAGTTAATCATAAACGTCATAAATATAAATGCATATTTTACGATTTAATTAATAGGACTTAATAGCTATCGAGCGTACTGATGAGTTTGTTTTTCTTTTATACCTACTTCGAGAAGTAAATTTTCAGAGGAAGTTTTATAAAACAGATTTTTGGACCAAATCAATTAATTAACATAAAGAATAAACACCCAAAACTATTAACTTGATAGATATTTATATTTTTGCACCAGATCCTTGACGTTCCTTGATCGATACATATTGAACGATTATCGCAAAACTGTCGTGTTTTTCATGTAATAATTTCGATCACGTACCAATCGTAACGGACATTGATTACTCAGTCCTATTCCGTATGATAAGCTTGGATTTTGTATTGAAGCACCGCCACCTGGTTCTGGTTAGGTAGTCGCAGTATACATTACAAATACTTTTGTGTTCAGGTTTACCGAAAACTGTCAAACATTTTATACATGAGCCACAGAAAACATATCCAATAGCGATAATTTAAACCGTTCAATCTAACTATGGATATTATGGATGGTATCGAATGATTGTGGGAGGGAGAAGGGATTCGGCGAGGGTGTCGCATGACCACCACATGGATAGTAGATACAGCGCAAGGCAACTGCACATCAAGTACGGGATCGTACTAGCGTTTTTTTTTTTTTGGCAACTTATAAAAAACAATTTAAAATAAGATAGAAAACGCGATATCACGACCGGACTAGATCGGTTCACAGAACTATCTGAAATCAGTCGACAACAGAACGCATCGTATTGCGGTTTGGAGTCGCCGAAGCTTTATACCGTCCAGCATGGGATAACTTTTTGGTTGCTATAGAAGAATACTAAGGACTTACAGCATTGATAGTTGATTAAATTTTCACGATTCGATTGGGTACATTTCGTTGACATTGACCAACATTTTACTGTTTATAAACATATTTCAAATTAAAAAGGATTCGTGCGTTTTTTTTTTATCATACTCATGGCGACCGATAAAAGGCGCAGTACGAGCGGTCGTTTTCGGTCGCGGTTT
Source organism: Sipha maydis (assembly GCA_034509805.1). Lineage (NCBI taxonomy): Eukaryota > Metazoa > Arthropoda > Insecta > Hemiptera > Aphididae > Sipha > Sipha maydis. The sequence goes on along the minus strand of JASXSY010001905.1, from coordinate 62,657 downwards.
TATTAGTCGCCGACAAGACGCTTACGTGATCCAGGCCCACAGGCACGTGCAGACCTGTATTTCACGGGGTGCCTACAATACTTTTGTGCTCAATCTTAACGAAACATGTAGGTATATTTTATCAATTATAGTATATCAATAATCGAATAAACGTAACGTTAATTTTTTATTTATTATAGCGGTATAGTAGCCTCGATGATTTTGTTTTCCATGAATCTCGCATAGCTTCGATTATACTTATGATTCGTACTTCTGTAGTGAGTTACAGCTGTTACATTATAAGAAGTATTCGCACGATAATCGTTTTTGTTTTTTCTGTTACGGAACATAATTTTTCTTTTATCAAATGTTTTAGAATAAATTTCATTCGAATTGAGCAACAACAGTCGAAATCCGGGCCCTTTACATTAAAATCGTAGGGCCTCTTTTACAACATTAAAGGGGGTGTCCGATCGCACTCGGCACCCCCCTTGCGCACGCCTACGATCGAGCCTAACGACAACGTCGGACTGATCCGAACACATCGCGTTTACAGTACTGTTCAAAAGCGAAACACACGAGCACTTTTCCTGGGTGGGGGCGGGAGGGGGAATGGGCAGAGGGCACCGGCGCGTTTTATCGTACCGCGCACGCATGGCGCCGGTATTACGGCGCGTGGCGCGTGATCAACGTTCGCACGCGGCGACCTCAAACGCGCGCGCGGCCCGCGCTACGCGTTGCCCAGCGGATGTAACCGACCGGCGATGCGGCCGGCCAGTGCGCCGCTAATCGCCGTGTCGTGATGACGGGACGGGTCGCTGCACGCCGGCGCCTCGCGGCCGTCGTCGAACTGCTGGTCGTGGTCGCGGCGCTGGCGCGGCCGGCCGACGGCGCTCGCGTGCTGGCGTTCGAGTCGGTGGCCGCCAGGAGCCACTGGAACTTCATGAAGGGAGTGCTGCGCGCGCTGGTGGACCGCGGACACGCGGTCACGGTGTACACGCCGTTCCCGGAGCCGGTGGCCGCCGACGGCAGCGGCGACTACACGGAGGTGGACACGTTCGACGAGTACGGCGACGGCAAGTCGGCCCTGAACTTGGACGTCACCGTGGTGCACGTGCATTTGTCGCGGCCGTCCGCGCTGGTGCCGATGTTGGAGAACGGCAGCCGGTTCATATGCGACATCATGGACAGGCTGCTGCCGAGGTCGGCCACCGCGTACGAACTGTTCGTCACGGAGCCGCTGGCCAACGAGTGCGTGTCCGTGGCCGCGCGGCGGCTCGGCGTGCCGCTCGTCTACACCGTGCCCGCGCCGCTGCTGCCGTGGATCGAGAACGCCGCGTTCGGCCACCACGTTCACCCGGGCCACGTGCCGCTCATGTTGTCCGCGTACTCGACGCTCGACACGTTCTACCGGCGGCTGCACAACGTGGGCCTGTACGCGTACACCGTGTACTTGCACCACCGGTTCGCGGTCGCCGACCGCGAGCCGCCCGTCAAACCGTCGATGGTGTTCGTCAACGTTCACTACGTGACCGAGCCGTCCAGGCCGGTGCCCGCCAACCGCGTCAACGTGGGCGGCATACACTTGAAAAGCCCCGAACCGTTGCCGGCGGTGAGTGTTCATTCTTCTATGCTTGCGTACCCTTCGAAACGCCGTCGCGCGTTCGCAGAGAGTAATCCGAAAACGGGAACGCGCGAGCGTTAGGGGCTGAACGTGTGCGCTTCACTTCAGTGTGTGTGTATCGTTCGCGAGCGATAGGGATAAACATTACGAGTTCAGAAAAAAAAAAAACAAGTGTTCAAACAGATAATGTTTATAAATAATGTATGTGACATTAATAGTAGTAATATGTGTTTTAGATGTTTCGTCCTGGTGAACAAGTGTTGATAAAAAAAAAAAAAATAACATAACATTATGCACATAGGAAACTAAATCATTTTTGATTTACTTTTATTTATATTTTATTTAACTTAAACGATTTTCGGACATAATTTACTTCTACGTACCAAACATTGATCTTTTGGATGTTGGATATTGGACATGGATTTAGAATTGTTACTAATAATTATGTTCGAGTGGGACCCGAAGATATCAGAAAGAGATTAGATTTTTTCAGTCCTATAAGAAATATAAAACAACATATATTTCCTGTTTGATTCATTAACGTAGATAAATCAATAGCTATAATTTTAAATTGGTAGCTAATTAATATTAACTTTTTTTTAGTTTTTTTGGTAAAATGACTTTGTTGTTCACAATTTCAATAAATCAACATTTAAAGAACGTGTTCGATGTTTTGCATTAAGATGCAAACGCATTTTTTTTTTTACATTTTTTTCACGTATCTAACATTAGGTACGTAATTTACATTTTATCATAATTATATAAATTCATAAAATAATAAACGATCTGCAAAAATCTATATGATTGTCATGCTTATAGTTACTGAGCTTTATAAAAATATGTTATTACCAAATATCAATACATTATATAACATATTCGTCAGAAAAATTAATCATAGAATAGTAATAATAATAAAAAATAACTGATAAACTATTTTCCAAGAGTCTTAAATTACATCCGGCTTGGCTGCAGTCAATAGTTTAGAAAATATTTCTCTAAAAACGCTAGCATACAGTCAGAATATTGAAAAAAAGAAAAATCTATTTTAATGAACTTGATTTGATTCTTTTGAATTAAAATGTTATTCATTTTTACACTGTACACTATGCTTCTTGTATACTAGATTTTCTATATAAAGACTATACCAAATATAACTATTACATTTTGAAATTTAGTAAATTAGTACATTTAAAGTATAATTATATATTTTCTAAATACTTTTGGTATTTTCGAATGTACAAGAAGCGTAAAAGATATATATATATATATATATATATATATATGTTACGGTTCAGGTGGACAAATTTGTAATACAATGCCCGGAAATTATATGCAATGTCTAAGATATTTGGGCAAAGTAAACAATACATATTTAATTCTCATATAGGTTAGTCATTGTAATACAATGCCTAATCATCATGTACAATGCTAAAACTGGTGTGGGCAATGTGAATATTTGAAGTATTTTAGAGTGTTATATTTTATAATTTCTTTTAGGCACTGCTTCCTACGGGTTACATTAACTTTTATTAGTAGATAATCGATAATTAAGGCTATGACCGCTGCACTTGCGGTCAAAAATGTGAAACAAGAAGATGCAATTATAGAGCTTCTGGAATTGTATGCAACTCGAAATGCCATAATGATAATACTTGTAAACATTCACAATAAATAATAAAAATAAAATATTCTCCTTTTTTGATAATAATAAAATTATAAAATTATATGTATTTTGTTCACTTGGCACTTTCAGTGCCGGACATTATATACAATGTCAGGTTTAATTGAATATTATCTGTATGACTTGAATAACTCGGACATTGTAAACTTTGTCCGGTCAATGTTTACAATGACTATTTATCCACTTGGACCGTAACATATGTATTAAAACTAAATTAAACACACCATTTACAAAAATAATTGGACTAGAACTTTCCTCATTATTAGAAGGCTATAGAGATCATTTTTTGATTAGAAATTGTTGGAAATGACTTTCCGCCTTAATTTTTCCTAAGAAAAAGAAAATAGAACAGGTATTTTAGATAATATTATTTTGAAAAATTATCGTTCCCTATAGTTATATTTTTCAACGCATATAGGGGTGTTATTTGTTACAATTTATGGCGATAAATTTTGTTTAAAATATTTTATTGTTCTAAACTCGTCTAATCTACGTGCATTAAAATTATTCATAACTCTGAAATAAGAGTTTATTTTATTTAATTTGTCATAAATACAAAAAAGGAATTGATTAAAAAAATAAGATAGTTGCATTTTGAGTATACTTTATTTTATAATATTCCCTGCATTTACGATAACGATTTATTGTGTTTAGCATTATTCAAATAATAAATGATGAGCATGGAGTGCAGGGGTGTAATTTTGAATTATATTTTTGATTTTGACCGGAACTCTATCCAAAAGTGGACAAAATGTATATAATGGATAAAACCTTGTAACTAAATGAATTGAACGGTTTAATGCCCCAGCTTCCTTCAGAAACTAGATAAAATAGTTATGAATTCTGTTTTGATATATTCTTGTCAACCCATCAGTCAAATTTATTATTAACCCTGATGGAATGTAAAAGTATCGGTCTTGTGTTAGTTTAGGCGTCTATACGAGCTAAGCATGTAAATTATATCGAGACACACAATGTCTCAACAGCACAAGGTAATAAAATGCTTTAAAACAACCTTATCGATTCACAACTGGTAAATAGCAACCGCGCATAATAAATTATGATACCTAAGATTTTTTTCTCGATTATATACATATATAAAAAAAAAACATTTTATATGGTTTCAACTTATATTAGAATTAAATATATTAATATATATACTATATGATTAGATGGGCGTATATGTGGCCAATGGGATTGGAGTCTGGACTAAATGAACCCCTCCTCCTATAAGCACGCCACTGACATGCGATTACTAATTAAAAAACCCTTTAAATTTCGAATAATTCTTTCTACCCTCTTAGGACGTGATATTGACAAGAATCAGGGTACTTATATTTTATCCCTACTTAAGAGTGAATATACAGGGTGATTCTTTTAAGTGGGTACACTAATTATCTCGAAAAGTATTAACTTTTTTTGATTTTTTTTTTTCAAAAACTTCTAGGTTTATGTTTTTCTAAAACCGTATAATGTTTTAATTTTTTTCACCCTTATATTTATAGGTGAAACCACTATCAACTTTTGATTTTCAAATTGTAACATATAATAAAAATATCATAAATTAATAATCCCATTTTTATTATGAATTTACGCGTTAACATTTTTAAATTTCGTTGATTGGTTTGCGAGTTACAGCTCCTCAAAATATTGGCGTTTGAAGGAGGTGTTATAGTCGGTAAATGCGGCATTGTTTATACTATTTCTCCATTTGTAAAGTCCAGGAGCTATAACTGATAAATTCGGTTATGCTAAATATTTAGGTGTAATAAGACATTCAATTAATCAGGTACAAAGTACAACAGTTATCAATATTGTTACCTATTAGGTCGTACGGTACCGAATTTATCAGTTATAGCTCCAGGACTTTACAAATGAAGAAATAGTATAAACAATGCTGCATTTACCGACTATAACACCTCCTTCAAACGCCAATATTTTGAGGAGCTATAACTCGCAAACCAATCAACGAAATTTAAAAATGTTAACGCGTAAATTCATAATAAAAATGAGATTATTAATTTATGATATTTTTATTATATGTTACCATTTGAAAATCAAAAGTTGATAGTGGTTTCACCTATAAATATAAGGGTAAAAAAAATTAAAACATTATACGGTTTTAGAAAAACATAAACCTAGAAGTTTTTGAAAAAAAAAAATCAAAAAAAGTTAATACTTTTCGAGATAATTAGTGTACCCACTTAAAAGAATCACCCTGTATTATTAAAAATTGTATTGTGTCGTAAATCTGCCTTCATCAGAAAATACATTTTCCACGTTTTTAAAAGTGAATTATGACTTCATGAATTCGATAACAGATGTTTTATTAAATTTAGTGATATTGAACATTGTACTCGATGTAATCTTATAGTATTGAGCTGTTACTTAGTAACAGTATTCGTTTTTTGTTCAATAATTGATCACGTTAGTACTTTATGTAAGATAATAGATCGAATGTTATATAATTGTGCAATACTTGTTTTTGATTAAATCGGGTTCTTCTATTTAATCGATCAATAGTAATTATTTAATTATGCCTAGATAGAAAACTGTTGTTCATTAATTTGATAATTAAATAATAATGCAATCTATTGATCGTAATGATTATATTTTTCCGGCCTATTGCTTTGTTTATTAATATCATAAATAAATCAATAGTTTTTCTCACTAAATTTGGAAGTAACGAGTTGAACACGATCGAGGCTATTATATTAGGATTATTACTTTTTACGTGAATACAAACGCAGTAGTTACGAATCATTATTTTTTCGGCTTGATTTGATGTTACTTTCCTCCACGTAAGTCGGTACTTTGGTAAAAGAGCCACCGATGCGGCAGTTTAATAAGGGCATGTCAATTGTCATACTATAAAAAAAAACTGAAGTTATGCCATTGCATTACAAAAATCTTATGGCAGAAATACGTGAAAAAATGTACGGGTACATGTAAATATAATAATTCACGGATGTACGTAAATAATATCAATCCATGGATAATTTTAAGTGAAGGATTTTAAAAATCAAGCCTTAACTTCACATAAATCATGAAAACGTGCACACATGAAAAAAGAGCACAAAAGAAGAATTCGGTGCCAAAACGCATTTTCAAAATAGAACGTTATCAATCGCGATAACACGACGTATAGTATTCGTGCGACTTATGAAATTGTATTGTTATTGCTGTTAGGAAACTTAGACCTCATTAAAACTAGAAACGATTGAACACGTGCAGTTGGTTCGTTTATATCATAAATACGTGAAGTCTATTATTGTTGCCCGATCATTAGACAAACGCGGTGAATAAATACGACAATTGCGATTGGAATCCCTTTACGATTGAGATGACAGTAGAGAATGAAAATTCCTCGAAACCAGCAAGTTTTTAAAATGCCACGCGGTTCGATGCGTTCAACGGTCTAAGGAATGTTGTAGGTTCATTCACGAATATTTACACCATGTGGCAGAATATGACGTTATGCTCGTTTAGCGTGTCATTATGATCAATCACATCACGAAAAGTGCACACACGCAAATCCGAGACTCAATCGTTAATGATCGTTGATGATATACAGCAGCGTAAAATCTGTAGTTTACCTATGGTTTAAAACGTTAAAGTTTTTAAGCTACGCGTGCATAATAAATTGCAATAATTGTTTGTGACCTGGACGTTCTCTGCGAAGTAAAAAATATGAGAGCATACACGGTACTTTCCTTGTTAAAAATTGATTTTAACGTTCTGCAATAGGAATGATACAATTTTTCCTAGATTTAGTACAGAACAATTATTGTGTTATGTCATTTTGCGACTTCAATGAACTATATTCTTCTTAGTACAAGCTTTCAAACACCGTAGTGCACGCTGATAGGTTTGTGCTTGGTACGCATGCAAAATACGTCGTGGTACGCGCATGAGTTCGGACTTTGGATTATCGCCTTACTGCTTTATCTTCTTTGATACATTGCTCGGCGTAATATGGCGTGTACGACGTAGAACTATTATTATATTCATCAAATCATTTCCGTATTCTAAATATTAGTGTACTGATCTACGCAGTGGCATATTCGCAGTTTATTTGCAAGGAGGTTTAAGATTTTTCTAAAAAGTTAGTGATTACATAATATTATAAAAATATATATAATACAATATCAACACTTACAGTAATACATATATAAGTAATTTATTTTTAACAATCATTATAACCACATGGTATAAATTAATGTTTTCTATCTCTATACCTTCGTTGTCATATATGACCATATGAACCTTTTTTTTCTTCTGGAAGGGGGTCGAGATTTGAGAATTTTTAACTTGGTTATAAGTCTAGAGAGCTTGTGCGTGTAAAGTAATAGGTCGTCGGTTCGAGTTCGGATTGTCGAATTTCACTTATTACTTACAAATAAATGGTCGAAATGTACTTGAATTGAAAAAAAGGTAATGGTCGAACTGCACTCGGATAAAAAGCAGGTAGTGGTCGAACTAAAAATATAAGATTAATACTTATATTGTAGACCCATGTAAACTACAATTAGTTCACAGTTTAACGTCGCTGTGTAAATAAAAATAATTTTAAAATAATTAAAAGTGAACGAGGCCGTGACTTAATCGTGTATCAAAATTTTATTGAAATACTTTTTTGAGCCCAAGTGCAGTTCGATCATTACCTGCTTTTTACCCGAGTACAGTTCGACCATTAACTTTTTTAATTGGCCCCGGGCACCAAGTTTTGAGAGGGCGTCAGAATCCAGAATCTTAAAACAATGCAAAATTATTATTTTCTGTTTTTTTTTTTTTTTTTATTTTAGCTTATATTAGTTAATTAGCTCAACAATTACAATAATTATTTTCTGTTATTATCAAAATAAAGTACATTATCTGACCTATCGCGCTCTACCAATAAATAATTAAAAAAAAATACTGGCATTTATAAATATTTTTTTCGGTAGTATTAATCTATATACCAGTGTCTTATAAACGATTTTATTTTTAGGTTATTCTTAAAAGAGGGCGCTTAAGAAACAGTGCCCCAGGGCGCCAAAAATGTAAATAAGTCTCTGCTAACATCTACCTGTCAGATCAATCGTTAGCAAACAAATTATCATATCGAGACGAAAATAGTTGCGTGATTCTCAAAAAAAAAAAAAAAATTAAAAAGAAGCTTAGCTAAGCCAATAACAGGTCCAATTAGAATACGAACAGATTTTCGCAAAAGGGTAGTATTATTTAAAAACGATTGGGATGCATTTTTAAAAAATTCATTACGGCTTAGATAAAAATGAAAAACTTTATATCAAGAGTCAGTAAAGTTTTTATAAGACTTACAGTTGGAGGTTTCACGTTGGAGAAGAATGCCATCAATCGGAACACGAATTAAAAAGGAATAAGTAGTAGTAAACTTTTAGCCATCTCCCGTTGATTCTTAAGTGCAAAATGTCAGTCAAAAAGTTGTCCTCGGGTCGTCGAACGGCAAAAAAAAAAAAAAAACACTGTTCGAATGGCACACTTAAACATTCGACTGGACAGTCGGTATTAATGTATTTTTATAAAGCCCGATTCGGCTTAAGTAAATCGTTGCATAAAAATGAATAACAATATGCCTAGAAACCGTAAAAGTATTATATATTCACGCGGCGTGTCTAATTAATTTATATTTAATTCAATATGTAAAATGAATTTGATTTATTTTCGTTTATTCTATATGGATGTGTAATCGCATATTCGTTAGTCATTTATAAAACGCAAATTAATGTAATGTAAATCTTATTTTGTGATCCTTCATTATAACTTACGAGGTAAACAAAAAAAAAAAAAAAAAAATCATAATATATTCAAAAAAATAAAAATCTCTATCATTAGGTAGGATATGATACTTTATTTGAATACTTAAAATATAATTTTAAGAAAATATATTGAAAAATTAAAAATTTGAAAGGTTATAAGCAGTTTAAATATTGGGTTGTATTAAAAATTAATACATTCGTTAGCTATGATCAGGGGGGAAATTATTTTCTCCAACTTTCCCTTATAGCTACGCCCTTGTTGTAATACATTTATATTTAACATTTCACGATTGTTACACATTTATACGTATTCAACACATAAGGATCAACTATTGTAGAAGCATTGGAAACACGACACAAGTAATCATAAGGCAATTGTTATAATTTATGAAGCGCAAATTACAAAGTAAAAAGTAAAATAAGTACATTTGATAAAATTACTATTTCAATATTTAGTTAATAGACATTATAAGATTTAACAGATAATCCTTATAGTTATAATTTATATGTCATATCTCACACGTAATACGCTACAAAAAAATAAGATTTTCTTATCACTTTTTAAAATACATTGTAGAAAGATATTAATAAATATTAGTATATATTTGGAAATAATTCTAGTGATTTTTAAACATTCATCCCAATAATAATTTATTCGAACATAATTTTATCCAATCAATCATAATAATAAAATGTTATCTAAACAACGCCTGCTAAGCATACCATACCGTTCCTACCCCTGCGTGCTATGAACGTTTCGCACGTTTAACAGTAATCGTAATATATGAACAACCATACATTAGGAAGAAAATTCAATCGCGTACAGACATCAATAACACTATAATACTTTTTAAAAATTGTTTGCAGGATATTTTAGGATTTATCGAAGGTGCACCACACGGAGTAATTTTATTTACATTCGGCACAGTTGTTGCGCTTTCGACGCTACCGGATCATATTCAAAAAGCGTTCAAAGACGCGTTGGCCGAAGTCCCTCAAAGAGTCTTGCTAAAATACGAGGGGGAAATGACGGACAAGCCGGAAAACGTGATGACAAGAAAATGGCTCCCGCAACGAGACATACTTAGTAAGATCTCGCGAACGAGTTTAACCGTGCGCCGCGGACCTGATCGATAATCTCTTGTGTTCATTTAAAGTGCACCCGAACGTCAAACTGTTCATTTGCCACGGAGGTATATCGGGGGTGTACGAGACGGTGGACGCTGGTGTCCCGGTCCTAGGATTCCCGTTGTTCTTCGACCAACCGAGGAACATCGCAAACCTAGTGGACGCAGCATGGCGATTTCGTTGGACCTGATGTCGGTGGACAAGGATACGCTTTTAGAATCCATCAGCAAGATCATCAACGACGAGACGTGAGTATACCCGTTCGTAAGATTTCGTTGCGGTTCATTTCGAACGGAAATGGATTTCTCGGACGGAATGTCTAACTCGATTTATTCGTACGCAGGTATTCGCGAAACGCAAAAATAACATCCGAACGGTTCAAGGACCGACCAATGTCACCGGCCGATACCGTTGTTTACTGGACGGAGTACGTTATTCGTCACAAAGGAGCACCACATTTGAGATCGCAAGCATTTAACCTGACGTGGTATCAGTACTATTTATTGGACGTGATCGGCGTGGTCTTGTTAACTGTGCTCACTGCTATTTACGTTATCTACAAAGCATCGAAATGTATTTATCAATGCGTTTTTAAATCTTCATCAAAACTAAAATCAAAACGGGAATAATAGTTCAAAGGAACATTACATGTTATCGGTTAATGTATGTATTTACGCGAGGACGATTCGTTCTGGTTAGACTCATGCGTTCAACATACGACTGTGCAACGACTGTTAAATTATTTTAAATAGGAAATGTACGTGGGTATTATTACGATAAAAACCATGTACTCGTAAATTTAGATTCTACCACTTGCCCAAGTGAGGAATAAATGAAAATTGTTCACGAATCTATGGTCACAACGCTGTCTATTACTCGATTTTTAAAACCACTTTTGTCAGTTTACAAACGTTTACACTAGATAGCGCTTAGAGTTCGTTATTTCTATTCATTTTTATTTACTTTTTTCTGCCCGCAATTGATTTTATGAAACAGTTGCAGAATGTCACACGTTACAGACGTTACAGCCCAAACGTTATTAATTCGACAGCTTTTTTGTTAATGATTCGAACATTCGGTTCGATTTGTCAATGTTACCGGGGCAAGGCGCTTCATTTATTTATAGTGTATATTTTATAATTTGTTTATATGTATGGCGTTTGAAATTAAATATATTTATTACTTATATTATTATTATTATTATTATATTTTCACTTCTAATGTTATTTAATACAAATACATCGATATTTAAAGTTATACTCATGTTATATTATTACTATTGGTACGAATAAAATAGATTAAAAATACAGTTTACACAAAGCGTACCAACTTCTTTCATTGTTGTCCATTACAAGCGCAGCGTTTACGTTTCACTTTATACATCTGCTGTGATTGTAATTTTTGTTTTTTCCTGAAACTTTTACACGTGCATTATTCGATTTACAAGTACATTAAAAAATAAATATTTTTCGGTAAAGTTGAGATTGACTTAATTTATACGTGAAAACCATGTATGTCTTACATGTTTAAAGTGTTTAAATATTATATAGTTCTTGTCTGATTTAAGAAATACTATATTAAGACGTGAGCAATAAACTATGTAAGGTGCAATGGTATTACAAAATTATTGATTTTAAATCGATTTTATACGTTTTAGTATATAATTCGACATTGGATTATTGTTTATATATTGTTATATTTTTAATTTATTTGTTTAAATTGTTTTAACACATGTAACCGTTTTACAAAAGCATCTGAAAAAGATAAAAATAAAATTAATTGAACATTGATAAAACAATTGATAATTGATAATTGTAATAACTTATATATATATATATATATATAAAGAGTATAACATTAACAATTTACAATATGTAGTTAATTATTATTTTGTGCTATGCAACCGAAGATTGGCTCATTCGATATCAGTTATTTATCGATGAACTAAAAAATATAGGTTGTAAAGTATAAGTTTCATACTGAGATTGTTATTCTAATAAACTTTGAACTTTGACTTTTTTTAAAAATGTTATAGAATCAATCAATGATTATAAATAACTTAAGAATATTGAAAACCATTATGTATAATGGTATGTAAGTAGGATATTGGGTACATTATAGATTCTGTACTATAGAAGATACTTACGTTACGTATATTGTAGGAAACAGTTGTCCATTGAACATCTATTGATTATTTGGTGATTTAATATATTTCTTCTATACTAAAAATTAGAACAACTCTAAACTTGGACTTTTATTTACATACTATTATTATTTAGGTATACATTTTAAGTTTTGAACAATCTTATCTCTTAAACATATATAATAGGTACATGTATATGTTTTTTGATAAGTTATATACATTTAATTAGTACAAATGTAATCGTAATTTATTGAAAAATGTATTCATAGTACTGTGTACATATTAGCCAATAATTTCTAAAATAAGTTTTCAACAAGATTTCGATACGTATATAATTTAACTATTATTTTCTAAATAACTCATAATTGTAGCGTACAGAATAATGTGTTTTTCAGATTGAATTTCACATGAAATTATAGTTTAATAATATTATACTACTGTCTACCGAATAAAAATTCTAAAAAATCAAATTTTATTAGTTATCCAATTTGAATGGTAATTTTCATTGTGTTGTTCAAATTGAACATATTTAAAAATAATTTTTAACAAAACACTTAACAACTATTATTTCATCATATACAGAGAGCTTAATTTAAATTAACATGTTTTCATAAAATTTTATCTCAGACAATTTATGTTGACAATATACATTATACATTATCCAATTTTACTTTTTATATAGGTATAGGTTGATTGTATATTTATATATGTATATTATATTAATCTCTGAAAAAAGTAATTGAAGTTATTACTACTATTTTTGTATTAAATCGCATTGCAGCTATAATTGTATGCGCTAGTGGATGCATTGAATTATATTTATTTTATGTATGTATATATATATATATATATAAACATATATATAAAATAGAAGAAATACATACAGGTGAGGAATTAAAAATATTATCATTCTTTTTATTACGAGTATTTTTAGTTTAGTTCTAAGTTCTCGTTTAAATAAAAATTCAAACATTTGTCATAAAACAAAAAAAAGATAAATATAAAGGTTTTACTTTCTAAAAGTTCAGCAAAATAATTTTAAGCTTGTAGAAAATTAATAATCCCGTACCGTAAGTTTATTTTGTTTGATTTTATATCATCGTATCGGATGACGGATAATGGGTTGTATCGAATTAGGCGATCATTTTTTCTAAAAATCCATAAGGTTAACAAATATATTATAACTGTGGGTCGAATCGAAAAAAAAAAATCATTAATCTCTACACTTCGTTAATAGGGCTGACAAACAAATTGGCATTTATAACAGTTGTAACGTACGTAATTATACATCTGGGTTGACATTTTTGATATTTTTACTTACAAAATTATAATTTCCTTATCAAAAAAAAAAAAAAAAAAATAGGTTTTTGAACATGGTAGTATATACGTACAAATTAATAAATTATACAGCATATGAGATAATATCATACGATTTTCATCGACTGAAAAATATGTGATCTTATCAAATAAAACGTATCTTATAAGATTTCGATTATGAACAGACGTAAGAATCTATTATATCCCGGAGTATATATAATGTCAGCTGTTAGGTGTCTGGCGTGTTGGTATACTAATTTGAATGTTTCTGTAATACTTTAAAGATAATTTTATATTGGTTGTGAGTTAATTATAATGGAAAGCCAAATGAAATTTTAATAATTTAAATAAATTATTAATGGTTGGGTCATGTTAAAAAGTAAACAAACACGTGCTTTACCGAGAATACGAAAAACGTACACACAAAAAAATAAACTATTATTCCCAATGTTGTAATTATTAAAAATGTATATCAAAGGTAAAAATGTTTGTAGAAGAAACAATCTGATAAAATATTTTTAATTATAATATTATTGACATTTTTTTTGTTCATCTTACTATTTTTAGAGTTTTAAGAGATGGGCTTATATAGTTTTCCGGATTCATAATTTGTCATACGTTTTGAACTTCGGCTTAAGAGTGTTGTCCAATGGGTTTCGACCTTTTGTACCATACTTCGTATTTTATTTTTTGAAATAATATTTTTACTATATTTTTTTTAAAATTTCTATTAATTTTGAATATTTTCAATAAAAAAAAAAAAAAAAAATTCATTATACATAATATTGTGATAATTTATATGTTTAGAATTTAGAAATGACAAGATTTGAATTTATTTGTATTATCTCAATATAATATTGTGTTCGGTACAATAAAAAAAATGAATTATATTGATTCACTGTATACGTTTATTACGTTTTACTATTTGAAAAAAGAATAATTTCTATGAAATATTTAAAAAAAGTATTTATGAAAACAAGGTATTGAGATGTCTAATAAATCTACGAACAGGAAATTACGAGCCAGTATAAACATTAAATTATTTTTATCATTTAATAAATTATAAGGTATTTTTTTGTAACATTTTAGCCATTTCTAGTTTTTATATTTTGCTTAAGGCTTTGGCACAATATTACACAAAAAATAACAGTCACCATTGACAATTATCTTTTAGTAAGTACAATTTTTAGACACCTTGAAATTAGATCTTTGTAAAACATATCTAGCTTATTCTGGTAACAGTATAAACATTCAACTTTTTTTAATTTTTTCAACATAAAGAAGGATTCCTGTGAACAATATTGTCCAACTGATCAACAATTTTGATGATCCACTTGCAGCCGCAGTATGAGCAGTCGATCCAGATAGTCGAGCGCGATCAACGTCCGATCGCCACTTAATATAATATTGAGGAGGCGTTTGTGTCATTGCTCTTAATCTAAAAAAATACAGAACAAAAACATAAGATGTTAATAGATTTTTGGATATGATTGAAATTACATACTTAATGACAACAATATTCATTTGCCACGGAAGTGTGTTGGTTGAATTTTTTTCTCTGGAACAGAATGTGTATAAGATTGGTCCGGCTTTATCTTCAACTCTTTCTGAATATTCGTGAATACTTATATTCCACGCAGAACATGGACCTATATCATAAATATTTCATATCTTTTATTTTTTTTCCAACCAGAAGTTCTACTAACAAATTGTTGGTCAATTAAGGCTTTAGTAAAATTATGTAGTAATTTGTAAACATTTTATATTATTCTGTCTGACTATTTAGTTATAAAGGGCTTATTCATTTTTATTTTATTAGTTATATTTTAAATACTATACAAACATATCAACGAATTACAAATCAAGTTTAGACGGCAAATTATTATTTTAGAATCGAACGTTATATATTATTATATTACATGTCAATAAACGTACAGATTGGTACTTTAAAAGATTAAAAAAAAAGATTAAAAAAAATATTAATTTATAAATATTTTTTGTGAATTTCATTTTATCTCAATATGGGAGAAAAATAAAACACTAAGAACATTTTAACAAAAGAAAATTTAAATTGTTTTCAATAGTCATTAGCCTTTTTAGGAGAGATGTAAGGTTTTTTGAAAACCCCGTATTCTTCATAAAAACGGATAATAGGATTATTGTTCTCTAATAAAACAAAAACCAATTCTGGTAATGTCTTTTGTTTTAAGAATTTAAGTTTGAAAAGTTGAATTTAAACTAAAGTAGAAACACAATATGAAGAATAGCATTAAATCAGTGAAATAGTTTTGAAATGTGTAGTTTGCTAAGAGTTTGTCAACACCTTTCTTTGAACAATTAAATAAAAACCTGTAGATATAATAATTAAGTTTTATAAAATAAATTATAAAATATAATTAATGTATAAAATCAAAAGAAGTTTGTTATCATGGCGGCTTTAAATAAACTAATTTATATAGATCACTTTTAAAATATTCATTGAATAATTTCAATTACTCTCTTAAAATGCAAGAAATTACTTAATTAGATGATATAAATAATACTTAATATTAGAATTTTACAGTAAAAAATGTGTAAATTGTATACATGGTTTGTATTAAATAATTCCCTTTTATCCAAAACTATTAATCTAAGTTTATGTAACATTCATTAAGTTTCTTAGAAAAAAATCATTTTTTAAAAGCAAAAAAATAATTAATAATATTTTTTAATCATACAACTTTGTTGCTAAGTTCTTAATTTAAAATGTATAAAAATATAAGCACCGTTTATGTATCTATAGTTAAAAATGTATAAATAAAACTAAATATTCCACCATAGCTATTTGTATTTGTAGTGTGATGCAAAATAAAAATGAGTGTGATTTTTCGATTGATTGAGGTACAAAGACGGAAAAATTACATTGTTATATTAGTTTTTAAAGTTTAAAATCAATGTTCCATTGCTTTTGAAAATTCGATTCTGAGCGAAAGATGATTGATAGGATTAGTTTATATTTCTATTAATGGTTGTTTTAATTATTATTAGTCGACATTTTTAATGTTAGGACCATTATTATAAGTAGGTTGATTTTATTTTTCAGTTTTACTTATTTTTAATAAAACTCACGACTTTGTGAACTGCCTATTTCTATGGTTAAATGACGCTCAACATTAGAATCCAGTAACCAGGTACAATCTTGGTGATAATAAAAGTTGAGAGGGCTTTCCTTGATCACTATAGGTGATTCTAGTATACCAGTATGTTGATTGATCACTCGGTATCCACAAACTATATCGTCTTTAAAAGAATACTCGGCAGTGTATTCAAATCCTTTGTTGGTCCAGCTGTATTTTGATATCGAGTACACCAAGTTGATGGGTGACCACGACTTAACGGTAACCGGTAACCATTCAGCCTAATGTAAAGGGACAATTTAGCACATTTCTAAACTACATTTTTAAATAAGAACTTTACCTGAAAGTCACCACAAATACAGGATAGGACATCACCTTTAGTCGACGTGATGTAGAGCTGATCTACAATAGATGTAGCGTTTTTAACACATCGACATCCGCCATCTCCGCATTCAGTATAACATATATTCGAAGATAACTTATTTAACGATATGACCTGAAAAAATATTTATTATCATTCATAAAGGATACCAATGACAAGTGTGCGTGTCTGTGTTTATAGACACAAAATGGGTCCCCATCGAAGCATCATCAGGCAATTAGGAGAGGTGATGTCGTACCTTCCCGTCTTTTCTTCTGCGAGTAGTAGTTTATTAATTATAATATTGTTTAATTATAATTATTAAACTAATATATATAATCAAGTGGGTAATTTTGCGAGTAAATATAATGATAGCACGAAAAGAAACGACATCAAATCGGCGGCCAAACGTCCCTGGACTTCCTGGCCTGATCAGCAAAAAAATATTTTTAAGGGGCTACTGCCATATGCTAATATAATATCAGTAAGTCAATTAGAATTTCCCATCTGGAGAACATTAAACCGAATGAGAGCAGGAGTTGGACGCCATAAGGACAGCATGAAAAAATGGGGTCTACTTGAAGGAACAACTACTACAACAGCAACTACCTACAATGTGTGAATGTGGGTTGGAACAGTCAATGAAACAAATTATACAATGTCCAATCTGTCCTTACTCATACACACAAGATAATGTTATAAATACAAATGACAACGTCAAAGACGTAGCTAGTTCTTAGGCTGAAACTATATGAAACAGAAAACGATAGTTAGTTACCATTTATTTGACTTTCAATTTTTATATTTTAATCTGTTAATTTATTTTATCTATTGGTTGTCTGTTATATATATATTTGTAGTTTTAGTTTATATGTATACTTTATTAGTTATACATTTTATGTTTAAAGATTGTACCTACATAATGGTGTACCTGACACAAGAAAAAAAATTATTCTTAATTGTAACTTCAAATATAACTTTAAATATAACTCAAATTAAAACATATTATTGATATTTGAATCTTGGTATTATTAAAATTTTTAAATAGATAATGCATATTATTGAAATTCTTTAAACTAATTAATTGTTGACGTAGGTGTATCCATATATTTTTGATGGATCGGACACAAGTTGTATATACAAATGCTATACTTATCAAAAGGGAAGGGAAATATGATCTCCGAATTTTGAAAAAAATCATTATGACCTAATACGAATATAATTACAAATGTTCTCATTTCCTACTATAATTTTAACGTCGTTTTGTCGGAATCATAACTTTAAACTAACATTAATTGATAATACTATTAAAGTTGAATTTTGCAAGTCATGCCTGTGGATAAGACGCACAACTCGTAGACAAATTAAGATCTCATTTATATCATATGTAAATAGTAAAGTTTTTAATATTTTACCTCGTAGTTCTTCACTAACTTTGTATATATCTATTTGACGTTACTTTTTTTGTTTTAATGTTTGTGAAATCATGTCGTAGAATAAAATAAAAATTATGTTATTGATAATGAGTTTTATTTATTTAGTAGGTATATTTTCAAAAAAAAAAAACAATGTTGCAAGATTTTAGTTTGTTTCAACATGAAAAATCATTATATAAATTAATATATTTAATTAATTTTTGATTGTTGATATTATTAATTCATGTTATTTCTGCAGTAAATTTGACAGAGTATTATTAATTAAAATAAATCCAGGATTAAACTATACTAACTGAAAAATATTGACAAATGACTTTCAATCTAATAACGTAAATAACTACTTATAACATTAATGGAAGTTTTAAATAAGTTTCGCTGTCAGAATAGATAGAGAGGATAAGTAAAATATTTATGCGATTTCATTTAAAATATTAATTACGTCCTATGCTAGTTAAAATAATATTTGTTCGTTTATAAGTAGTTAAAGAATATAGTTTGATTTAAATGATATCGACTTATTATGTAGTT
This sequence comes from Sipha maydis, assembly GCA_034509805.1. Taxonomy (NCBI): domain Eukaryota; kingdom Metazoa; phylum Arthropoda; class Insecta; order Hemiptera; family Aphididae; genus Sipha; species Sipha maydis. Next base: position 43,564 of record JASXSY010001905.1, on the reverse strand, counting down.
AAAAATGTTTTGAATTCAATGTAAACGTAATAAAACTATATTGATTAAACGATGTTTATAAAAAATGATGTAATATTGATTATAATTTTAATATTGATAGTTATACAAAAATACATACATTTTAACGTATAATTTTATTAAAAAAAAACTGTTCTGTTTTGAGATTTTATTTTACTACTAAGATAAAATAAAAAAAACATTTTTCAGCTCTATGTAATAAATAATAAGTAATAATAATATGTATATCATAGATTTTGAGTCATTCAGTTTTATAAAAACCTTAAATATATTTATTTTTTAAGTAGTTTAACTAAACAGTGTCAAAATAAATAACTTATTTTCATTTATAATTCGTTAATTTTAAGATTATAAATAATTTAATTTTGTTATATGCAAAATTACTTAATTCAATCATGTTTAAATTAATTGATAGTTTCTTTTTCTCGAAATATTTATTTGAAATCTCAACTGATTATAATATATGACTATTATATCAATTTTATTAAATTATTAAAGAAAAAAATTAGTTAATTAAAAATATAAAACTATTGTTGCATTGGTAGGTCACAATATATTAAAAATTATGTAAATTATTATAAAATTATAAGACCTTACTTTAATGCTTATGCTCTGATTAGTTGCTGGAATTAGATTTTGAGAACATCTCATTTGTCCTTCAACATTCCAAAATATTTGTTCAGTTCCAGGGTGTTTCAATCTCCCTCTAGATGAACTACTTAAACCATTGTAGTTAACATCACATAACGTGTCTGGTTGTAATGTTCCTCTTTCTAACACTTAATACGGAAAAAAATTATATCTTTGAAATATATTTTAAATTGAAAAGTTTGAGATTAAGTATTATGATGCATAAACATAAGAACTACGAACCATTAAAAAAACTGTAGGCTCCGTCCAAAAATTCAGTTTCAACGTTTTGGGTGTTAGCCATTAATCTGCGGGCTAAAAGCGTCATACGTGTACCTGATGAAACAAACATCTGTCTTTCGCGGAACCTACCATTGAAATAAAGCACAAATAATATTTGTAGAAATTGGAAAAATATTTAATCCACTATAAACACTTAAATCTAATTTTCTTCTCAGACTTGCCTGCCATTTGTATCTCTAGCATGATTCTCTATAGGACTGCACAACCGTTTAATTTTATCTTTTGTCTTTATATCTGGACCGTTGTAAATTTCAATGAATGATTGACAAGAAGTAGCTCTGAAATATAATAAAAATGTATTTATTGTACAAGAAAAAAATTCAACAAATAAAATAAACTATTTGAATGAAAAAAAACCCGTAATTTTTATTATTTACGTAACGTAATGATCTAAAATAATTAGGAATACATTTTTTTTTTTTTTTTTTACTGAATATTGAATTGATTTATTTTAATTTATAAATTTGTAGTTGGATTGACGAATTAGTTGTATAAATCACGGTATTTTTTATGATCACCTGGAACAGTGTATTTTTCGTATGTACAAATATCAAACACTTATTTATGGAAATTATATCCTAGTATTCTGTAATATCATATTATATTAATATAAATATAATATAAAATATATTATAAATTGTTCTTTTCGTGGTGTTTAAACGGAATTATTATCAACTATTTCGTTGATTTGATATGATTCGTAAGTAGGTACATTAATTCATATCAGATCGAAAAATATATTTAGGAATTATATATTATTTCGACGTGGTCTGCTGGATCGCATTGAACCACTGAAATAGCCGGGAAACGCATGCTAAAAATGCAGAAAACTACTAACAAATATGATGATTATCGATTGATCGTCATTCGTGTTGTTGCAAGGGAGCGCTAACACACGTGGGAAATACGAACGTGATGACTACGAGAGGCAAGTCTTAATGGCACTCACTTGAGTACGTAGTTGAACAGGGATATGTGCACGATTTCCGGTTCTTTCCCCACGAAACGAATGGTGCAGTTTGTTTTCCAATTCTGCAAGCCCCGTAAATCGAAATGTCCAGACTTGACGTCGGTCGACTTGATCGTCATCTCGCACGTCTTATCGTTCTTCAACGGGATCCCTGTGAACAAACCCACCGTATGCGTCAATACCATCACCGGAAATCGTTACTCTTGTCGCTATTTTTATTTTACTGGGAACGGCCGCGGCCGGGTACGGAGAGACTTCCAACGTGGCCACCGTGCTCGTCGGTGTCGTGACGACGTTGTCGATGAACTCGATTGTGGCCACGAAACCGGTGTAGTCGTACGGAGGGATCGCGGCGCCGGCCCTATGGATGACAAGAATATAAAACGTTACGTACAATAATATACAAAATAACTATGTATAATTATAAATATTATCGTGTTTGCATCTCGATTCCCGCGACAAAATATATCGTACTTCGAACAAGGAACATTTAAATAAAATGTTTATTTTTGTAAAACGGAAAAAAAATCACGATGGATTTTTATATTTAAACTCAGATGAAAATATACGTTTAAATATTAATTCCGATTTGAACTGAGATTCTATTTTATTTTTTCTCACTGCGAGTGTTTTCGTTTTGTGCTTTAATTCCATTTCGCGTTTTACCTGAACTCTAGAAGCACGTTTGGCCCGGGAAACGTATGATCCTTTCTGCTTTTGTCGCATATTGTTGTCAGCAAAGGGCTATTGGACGTCGGACCTTGGTAAACGTTTATGTAGTGTGCACCGCAATGGCTGGAAAATAATATCATAGTTGCAGAAAAATACAGACCATACGTATTGTGTGGACTTAGCGATCGATATTTATAATTGAATGCATTTAAATTAATACGTTATAATATAACATTGTTATTTGTACAAATATTTTATAAGATTTATGTTCCAAAACAGTTTTAAATATAATTTAACAGAATATAAACTATTGTAGTACTACAATCGGTTAGAAAACATATTAAAGTATTCGTAATAGGTTATTTTCATTAATCATTAAATAGTAAATACATTCAAATACAGTTTTATGAATGCTTTAACTATAACTATGAATAGTGTTCTGGGGGAGGGTATTGTAAATTTATGTATATGGTTTATGGTATGATATAGGAGTAAATAGTTAATAAATAAATACGTTTTTTCGGGAATGTACAATTTTCTTTGGGGATGAGGTTAATATCACCTGGTCATTCTCCTAAAATAAAAACTGACTATAAATACCATACACATACATAAATAATAGTATAATATAAATATATACAGAAATATAGTATGCATAAAACTAAAACGAAACCCACGTTACAGCGATATGCACATTATATTCTAATCCGAAATAAAGGTTTAAAAATATTATGTTTAATGCTTTGTCCTAGCGATAAGCTTTTGACGACATAAGAAATTTTTATAATATATAAATTTAAACATGTGTGTATATATATACATATATGTTAAATAGAAGGAAGAATACTTCTATGAAACATTTTTTTTTTATCAGAGACTAACCGTTTGTTAATGACCTGTCAACTGGATAAAAGCTTTTTAACCGAGAAAGCCACAATTCCTTTAGCAAATTGTAAGCTTACAAGAGAAAACTCTCGTATGTAGGCCACTATCTCATATTTGTCAATGTCTGCATAGGTTTTGTAAAAATTTTCACTCTCTTCACAATTGTAATTTCAATCATAAATCTGTTGTATTGTTGTTATACGATGGATTGCTTATGAGTACAATAGCGTTTTTAAATTCCAGAAATTATAACACATTGAAATTCGCTTAATAGCTCGACACTGTAAAAGTGACACTTCGATTGAAACACATATATTATAAGTGTATTTGTGTATATTATGGATTATGGAATATAGATAAATGTGTTCATTTTCCCAATTCGAACCACAAATAAAAACTAATAATATATGTTTGTACAATATTAGATTCTCAGTGACTCAGATAATTTTACCATTATTTTATTTCGTTTGTGTTTGAGTTCATGATTTTGGATTGTTCCGATAATCAACAAATAAGAAATAAAAATAATAATTAAAAATTGGGTTCTAATTGGTACTATAGGAGGTATTTTTTCGAATAATTGAAAAAACCAATAAAGATCAAGATTTGGACCTTTTTTCCCACGCAGCATTAATTTTTTTTTTTCATATTTGTGGCCTGCAAATTAAATACAAGATTTAAGTTTGTTTTTTTTTGTAATGAAATAAATTATTAATTAAAAAGACTCAACATTTGTTGTATGCGTTACAAATTTAAATTTAAATTTACATTGAACGATATCAGTTATGAAGTTGCTATTCTATAAATATTAATTATAGAAACTCGAAACATTTACTAAACACTCATATAAGCAGTGGTGGATTTACGAGGGGGGAGGCAGGGGGTCTCGACCCCCCAGATAATGATATATACATATATAATTGTAAAATGTACACACAAGTTTTTACCCAGAATGTAGGTATACCGTATAACATAATATATTTATATATTTCGAATATAAGTAGGTTGATTAACAAGAATCTTCTAAAATAATAATAATAACATAGTATTATATTTTACTATCGTATTTTTTTTAATTATTATAAAATATTCTGTTATATTACAATGCTGAGATAGTGAGTTTTTTTAAAAACTTATTCGTTCACATACAATATAGTGTATATATAAATATATAAGCACAATATACATTATAAGATAATATATTTGAAATACATATTATTTTTAGGACCCTCCCCAGAAAAATTTTGAAAATCCGCCACTGCATTTAAGTATTTAAAGTTACTTCATAGTTTCGGAATATTTAAATGAAATGTACGTTAATTTTATGCATTTGAAATTTTCGATTTTTTCCAAATTTTAACGGGTTATAGTTTGAAAATACCGGGGAACATAGTAACATTTTAGTGTAATTTATTTATCTGCTTAGTTTCCTATTAGTTATTGTTAATTTTTTATTCAAATAGCCCGGTATTTTATATTTCCAAATACATATATATATATATATACATATAACGTTTAAATATTATTAACGTCAATATTATTAATGCATGTTAGCTAATGTGTGGTTTTTGAACTATAAATTTGAATACAAATGAAAAAATTTAATTAGATAGAGTATGTATGATACAATAAAAAATTATTTTCAATATATAAATAAATCAAATCTAACGAATAGAATTCTTGTCACCTTTAAGTTTATTAATTATATTTAAATATTTTTTATTTGAAAAACAAAATGAATTATTTTTTGGTCTTTTAGAGGACATTTTTTTAAATAATTGATTAAATTCCGTATTTGTTTCAATTTTAATTAAATAAAAAAATTTAAACACAATATTGCATTCATAAGTATGACATGTAAAAACAGACTACAGATCAGCTTCATGTATTGTAATTGTACATCATATAAAGTTGCAACAAAAACATCGTTCACTTAAAATACTATGCCTACCTAGAATATAAAACCGATTTATTTTTCATTATTTCATTAAGATAAATTAAAAGTTAAGATAAGATTATTTTTAGTACTCTGGCAGTTCGAAGTTTTGTTGTTATGATTTTGTAATATATAATATGCTAACAAATATACTTGTTTAAATTTTTACCCATCAACCGGGTATAATTGATATTTCATGTTTATACACGAACAATTACACATTATTCATTACATTAGCCAAATGTTCATATATAATATACATATATATTAAATGAATTCTATGGCTCAATATATTTTCATGAATATTTTAAAATAATTAAAATACTATTTAACAGTTAACTAATATTTATATTAAATCAACTTCAAACATTAATTACAATGAAAATTTAACCTCACTATATATGACGTTATTAGTTTTTAATTAGAAAAAAAAAATCATCGAAATGATTTACGGTAGTAAAATATTGCAACTCTTGAGAAAATACGTGTGGTTCGTTTAAAAAAATAATTTAAGTGAAATATATCTGCATAATTTCGTTAATTTAACTATGGAATAAAATAAACAATTTATTAACGTTTCAATAATCAATTCGTTTAAATCAACAAATGTCATTACTATCCTGAATGTCAATTAGGACTTTGGTTTCACTACTTTATAATAGTTATACAAAGGTAATACGTGAATTGGTTACAAAGTAGAAAATATTCAATTAGGTTAGAGAAGTCGTTATTGATTTTACATTTTAAACATCAAATGGAAGAAAATCCATCGCATTTGCAATCACTCTGCGAGATTGTAGATTACGGAATACTTTTAACGTGTTTATAAAAACAATATAGGAAATCAATTTAAAGAAGTAAAATTTATCATGTTTTAATAAACTGAGATTATAATAGGCATTTTTCTTTATTTTAAATATAAGTTTTTTTTTTTATAATTTCTGTACACACAAAAGTTTTACAAAACAAAAACAAATCCTCTTGTGCGCATCTTAAAATTTGTACAATATGTAACGAATAATAAAATCAAAATAGATCCATCATAATCATTTATTAATTCATTTTGTATTTAAACTTTTTGTTGATTCTTCACAGACTTTCAGATTTTAAATGTTCTAACATAATTATGTCTGAGTACTTCTATAGAATATTTATAAAATGCAGATAAGAAAAAGTAACTATATACATAATTTTTAATTATTTGATCACAAATTATACTGATGTACTCGTGTTTATCCCATATTTTATGTTCTAATATTATTAGAAATATATTATAATATTAATATATTTTAAATATTATTCTAAATATTATTGGTTTTCAATCTTCTTTAAAAATATTTCATTAACATAATATCACAATTACTTAAATGCAAACTATTTTATACACTCAGGCTTAGCTTAAACTTTTAAATAAATTAACATACGTACATGTATAACAAATGAATCTCATAATATTCTACTGTATTTTTGAGAATGGGTTACGAGTATGTTGAATTATAATTTAAGTTGCGTAAAAGAATTGTATTAAAAATATTTCGAGGGAGAAAATTTTGTGCCAATGATATTTCAGACTTTTTAAAGGTTTGTATCAGGATTGAAAACTTAATAAGATTGCGAGTGTAGTGATATAAAAGATCCTAGTTATTAAGTTATAACTTTATTTTTAAAGTTGTCCTCAGAAGTTTTGCTTAAAAATATTTTGTGTGAAACCAACTCTTACGTGACTTCATTTAAATTTCTGGAAATGTATATTGATATTTTTACTTGGTTTTCAATAAATAGTTTTATACATATAAATATGTCTATAATATAAATATATTCATGTAAGTACAAAAGTGCTGATTTATTTGATAAAATATTGTGCGAATCATTGTAAAAATAAATAATAAATAAAATTACTAGTACAATAAACTATTTAATTTTTGACAAAAAATTTATATTTTGTATTGAAGGAAAATTTATATTTATATTTTAGCATTTTTATTTTATTTTTGATATGAAATTCGTAAACAAAAGTATTGGTTTAAGTATTGTGTAATAATGAGACATTCTACACACAAAATATTATTTATGTAATAGACTTACTTTGTTGCGATATGATAATATTTTTGACTTACCAATTTAAAAAGTGCAAATCGTGTGTAAGCTACATTTTTGACCACAGTTCCGGAACGGAAAACACTTTTACATGGTTCGTTAACTTTCCGTACGTATTGTGTTATGATGTTCACTCTATTATACATTACGTGCGACCCGTTTTTAAATATTTCTGTGAAGAGATTTTTTAAAATACCGTTAACAGAGATCAATTTTATTTCAAAATTACATATGTTATACGTGTACATATGTCTAGTGAACTGTACTTTTGATATAAGAATAAATAAATGTAATAACAAATATTGTTTTAAACATCTGATCTTATGAATTTCATATTTAAAAGCAAGGAGTTATGAAAATAATTTAAAATTAAAAAACAATTTAAACAGTGGTGAAGGGTCATAGGAGATAATGGAACAATGTTTACCCATTTAGAATTAGTGATGGGAATGAAATCCGGATTCTTCGAAAATCTGCCAAATCCAGATTTCGGATTTCGGATTTCAGGTTAGAAAATCCGGATTTCGGATTTAAAAATCAGAGATTTGAGTTTATCATTGCGAATTTCTGTATTTTATCTTATAACTTTCATTACACCACTTTTTAGTCATTCTTTAATTTCTCGGACAAAATAATGGTGGTCTAAATAAGATATCTCAATAATTGGTAAACATATCAAGTATCACGTACCATTATTTTTGGAGATATGATACGATTAGTAATAACTAAAATGTATTTTATGATATTTATTTATTTATAATTTTATAGGCAACTCTTAATGTTTTTGTTATTTATTATTTATTTTGTATTGTGTGCTATTATTATTTATATACCTTAACAATAGAAAACTATTATTTTTTGTTTCTTTATAGATAATTATTCTGATACTTGTAAATTGTGATATTAATTTTTTTTGATCTACTAATTTATAACTTTCATAATTTATTTATTTATTTAAAAACATTTTAATAGGCAACTCTGAACTTTTAATTTTTTTGTTAAACAAATATTATTTGATTTTAAAAATATTTAATTATTTTATATTTACTATAAATAATTCTTAAAAGAATATGTACTATGAGACGCGTCTCATCGCTCATACTTTTATTTTAATTTACCTGTAAGTAATCGTTGTTAATTCGGTTTTGGTCGTTGTCGTTGTTTTGTTATCTTATCGTTCATCGTGAACTGGATAACCTATTGTACTATTTATTTATTTCTGGCGATAATTTTAACATTAAAATTTAATAATATTGTCATTGTCATTAGTTATATAAAATTATTTTGTGAGATGTCATATTTGAATTAGGATTGAATTTGAATTTACAGCATACTGAATTTTATTATTTATCTATAACAATTTTTGTTTATACAATTCTAATAGTTTATATAAAAAAAATCGAGGTCTAGAAGTGTGTAGCATAATTTACTCCAACTTCTTCCTTACCTGCAGATTCGTGCCTTGCTGCTACAGAATTTAAACAACAATGTATGATTTAATATTGAATTAATAAATTGGAAATAAATTTAATATATAATATGTATAAATTTAAACTATGCATATTGTTTTGTGTAATAATTTGTTTTTTTCCATTAGTCTAATAAAATTGTTTAATTAATATTTAATAGTAGTAGTGAAAGTAATGAATGAATTAAATTAAATCCTAAGTCTCATATTTTATTTTATTTAAGTTCCAAAAGAGAAAATAAAATGTACCGAACAAAATAACTTTTTGTCCTTAAAACTACGACTATGGCAAAGCGATATATATATATATTTATCGATTACGTCGCAAAACGAAAATGATAAAACTCAAAGAAAACAGAATCCTTAAATATACGAATGTACTGTAAACACAACCCGTGCTCTTAAATACATAACGGCAGAAGTGTATGAAAATTAAAATAGAGTTTTGCGAGATGAGCATTAAAATACATTTAATTTAAGGTCACGTAAAGTCATGAATAAAAATAATAAAACACAAATATTACGTATTTTACCATTATTTAATTTAGCATAGTTTAATGACATATTGAATAATTATAATTATAATTAATAAGTGAGACTTGGCATTCATCATTATATATTCATATAAATTTTTCGTATTTTAAGTGATCGTAGAAAAAAAAAAATTAAAAATGTTCAATCTGATTCTTTCGATTGTTAGAATTTTGTTGGAAAACACGATATCATTAAATTTGAATTTATTTCCATGTTATAACCGCAATAAAGTTTCGACGATTTATATCTCTTTTGGGGTTTTTTTTTTTTTTTTTCTAAAAAAAAAGTGGTTTTGAAATACCGACAAAAACGGTAACAATTATTAAAGAATGTTTACAACGGTAAATACCATATTCCCACCGCAACAACAGAGCAAAAATAATCGCTTGTAACTGCACCGCCGCGACAAGGATAGATCGACGGGTTGCGAGAGAGTATGCACGAGACGCGGTTCTCGCGAGTCCACCTGCATCGCGCGCTGCGCATTATTATTCACATATTATTATTATTATTATTATTATTATTATTATTATTATTATCATAACTGCCGTCTTCGCACGGTCGGAGCAGCTTCCTTTGTGCGCGCGGCTGATGATAAACGACGACCACCGCCGTCGGGGCGGAGGGTGTAAGCCGCGGTCGTCGACGGGTGGCCGGACGTGCGGAGGGGTGCGGGGTGCAGACCGTAATGGGACGGCGCGAGGGCGCGGGGTACGGCGTTGTTTCGCGCGCGCTGTATTATTTATGTCACGTTTCGTTTCCCCGAGACTTTTCCGCGCGAGCGTTTTATCAATCATCGTCCTGGCGCACGGGTCGCTCCGGGTTCGGCGGTTCGCGCGGCAGACACGCCGACCGGGCACACATTTCGTTCGGACAGGTGAACGATGTTCGTCTAAGCGTCCGTCCAGGATGTCGGAAGAATTCGGCACGCATCGAGGTTCGAATGATTTATCGAAACCGTTTCAAAACCGATACGACTTGAAAAAGTAGAAGAAAAAAAAAAAAAGAAAAAACCGTACGCCTCGAATACGAGTAGCAATCTCTCTCTCTCTCTCTTTCTGTACATTTCTTTATCCGTATGACCGTACATCGTACTGCAGTTACGAATACACGTGGGAGGAAAGATAATCCTCTCCTAACGGAACCTTAATTTTTTGACCGCATTTCCGTCCGTACCTGAACAAACCAGCCAACCGTGATTTTCTCTGTGGCTGGTATCGGGGCGATTTTAGTACTGGCGGCCACGCACGGATTACGACCGCAAGAGATACTCACGCGCTTGCGCTACTACGACGACGCCCCCGGAGTGCGGAGAACTACGTTTCCTTCGGGTCTGCTTGGGTTCGTCGTCGCATTCCCCACGCGACCGCTCGGAATATTATTCCCTGAACGTCCGTTCTCGTACGTAAACTCTACGCTCCCTTTCTCGTTTCTTCTAACTTTAACCCCTCGTCCTTTTGTTTGTTTCCATACACACACGCACTCAAACGTGACATCATGCGCACGTATATATATATTTATGTGTGTATGAGTGTTTGTGTGTGTGTGTGTGTGGATTAATTATACCGTCGAGTATATTTCCAGTGTGTAGTGGCTCGGAGTCATTTCACTCACGATTGTTTTAATGCACTCTTGAGTCCCAAACAGTTGGGGCGAGAATCACGGTTTTTAATATATTTTAATTTAAACCCTCAAAACCGTCTGTAAAGTCAGATAATATTATGAAATATTACAACAATACATATGAATTGGTTTTTTTTTTTCGAACGTCATCAACAAATTTGAAATAACGACAACCAGAATAGTATAAATAATTGAATAATATTTCATAACATACTGATTTTAAATCGATCTACATACACTAATTCAACGAACACGTTAAATCGAAATCTTACAAACATTTGTGCATCTAAATTCAATTCGAGTTAATATACGTGGAATAAATTTGTATGTGACTGATTTTATATATTTTTATAACCCGGTTAAATTTCTACAAAACGTTTTTCGTTGTATTTTAAAACACTTATCAGAATTAAACATAACAATTTGTTTTATTACCTTTTTTATTAATGGTTTATATAATGATGATTTATTTGTGATGTTTAAGCGATGGGCTTAAATGGAAAACCATAAACAGAAAATACAGTATTAATATAAATATACTCGTAGCATTAAGTTATAAAATTATTTTACTCGTAAATTCGCCGTTTTATGTATTTTTATATAATATTAAAATTATTAATAAATTAATCGAATTTAATTTTTTGTATCCATATAGAGTTGTAAATATATCATTGTAAAATAGTTTAAAAAAACTAAACTAAGTGCATGATTTTGTATAGTTACATCGATATTCGTCCACAGTATTAATTTAAAGTTGGATAATATTTTTAAGCCTAATAATATTTTATTTTATTATATTATTTATGTAATGTATTCACATTAATATTATGCTAGTTAAAATGTTCTGCTTTCGTTTTGTTCGTACATCGAATTTACAAAATACTACAATCATAACTCGATATACGAACAAAATGAAAATAGTATGTTTTAACTAATATGATATTAATGTGAATACATTTAATTTAATAATATAATAAAATAAAATATTATTAGTTATAAAAATATTATTCAACTTTAAATTAATATTTTGGACGAATATCGATATAATAATACAAAATCATGTAGTTAGTTTAGTTTTTTTAAACTATTTTACAATGATATATCATTAATAGTTATTACATTGTTTAAGAGTGCGTTGATATTTTTTCGAAAAATATATTTTTTATTTTTATCTTAAACTTTATTTTACATTCATATATTTTCTCGAATTTGTGATAGTGATTTGAAAAACAGAAAAATTATATCCAAAATTACTTACGCATACTATGTGAAACATTACCTAACTTATTTCATATCAAAGTAGGCTAATCTTATTTCATATAAAATATATGTCCAAGTATCATGTATCATAGTTTTAATTTTGGTCTTATAAATTGTATTCACTATTACTATTTATGTTTCTACATAGGTGTACAAATAAAATAATCATGCAGAGTATCTGTACACTAATTAAGATCCGAGTAAACTTAAATTTGTTTTTTTAATTTTGATTTTATATTATATAAGTACTATAAATATTATTTTAATGTATTTTAAAATAGAATATTAGATATATATTTAATAATTTGTATTTTATTTGTTCATGAAAAAATAATATAGGGCTTTTGATTTGATTGTTGTACCCATAAAACGTAGGTATATCAAATTATGTAAATGAATAGTGCATTTTAAGTAGATAATTAAGTAAATATTTGGTAGTAAAATATGTAGGATATTTGCTAAATACTCATTTCTTTACTAATTATTAACAATTATATCTTACTTGAGTGGTAATGATAATGTAAGAAACTGGAGGCGAACTTTTGTGTGAACGGAACTAGTTGTTATATGGTACTTGCAGTAAAGGTCTGTACCATAAATGCCGGGAAACCCTGGACTGGCAAGCGTACAGGAGTCTTTGTTGCAGGAAAAGTCTTGATACAACCAATCGCATGCTGTAGAAACAAATTGAGGTAATCAATTGCATGAACGTAGCGAAATTGCCTATATTGATCGCCGTTATTCCTAACGACGATACCGCGGCACCCATAAAACAATTATTTTAATTAAAATTGTCTTATATTTAATTTGTTATTACCCAACAGCTTGTTTCAAGTTTGAGTGGAACTTAATGATTATTTTACCTATACGAAATAGAGCAGTTACAATTTTATTCAAATAGACATCATAATTTTCAATTTTTATTGCTTAAATAAAAATAAACTTATAATAATTTATTGAAATTTCTCACATTGAAAATGTTACGTTCTAAATTTAAACAAACCATTATAGTACATACTATGAAAAAAAATATAATTCAAAATTTAAATTCAAATATAATATTACAAGTAATTCGATATCTTTGATTTTAAATAAAATATTTTTTGTAGTTATTGAAATTTGATTTTTAAACTTCATGATTTTTAATAAAAACATATAAATTATTTAATCTTACAAGAGTGTTTAAAACTGTAAATATTAAGGTTATGAATTTAATTATTATAATTTGTAAAATATTGTCCTTGTAAAATATAGGATATACAATTTATAATTTCATTTTCAATTCATATAATTAACCTTAATTCATATTTCGTATTTACTGTTCTATAATACGTACTTGTACAAAGAAGTTAATATACCAAAATTCTAGATCTATTGAAATCAAATCTTATTTTATATTTCATTTGCATTTAGATACTTAGCTATATATATATATATATATATATATATATATATATATATATATATATATATATATATATATTATTTTATTTTTTAAAAATAAATATAAGACTGCAATTATTTTATTGTTTATATAAAAGTGGTTTTATGCATACATCATAAAATCCGTTTCATTATGAGCTTATTGTAACTGGATTGATAGATTTTATTTTTCAAATATGGTACGTACTACTTAATGTACAATAATCATACAATAATTTATCAGAGAAAAGATGATCGCAAATAGGATTGAATTAATGAAAATTTTGAAAACAAAAATTATACACATTTAAAATACGAAAGATAATATTTATAATACATGTAAAACATATACATGGCATTTATATAGCACATAAGTAAATAAAATACATCTATCAGAGTAATTTACTAAGTGTGAATGATATTTTTAGTGAGGTAATGGAAACTTCATTTACTTAATACTTAATATCAAGCGTACTTAATGAATCATTTTGAACACAAAACCTTATTTTAAAACAGATGTCTGAATCAAAATTTCAGTTGATGCGCGTGTTAACGTTTGGTAAAAATTAATGATTCAGGTAAAATATTTGGGCAATATATCTTATTAAATTGCATTTATAGGGGGCCATAAAATTTCTCTGTTATAACTCAGAACAATATTATACACCTCAGTGATATTATAACACGATATTTTGAGAAATTCATTGATATGTAAAGTTCCTAGATAGAAACCAAGTAGAAAGGTTACTACTGCTAAAGGACATTGGATTGTTGTTTTTCTTCGTAGTATTCGTCATAAAATAATAAAAATAAAATGTGTAGTATTATATGTATTTAGTACCATTGAGTTTTTTTCTTCATTTTTCTATAGTTTAATTTCATATTATAAGAATTAATATTTAATTATACTCAACAGCGAAAGGAAATGTTATTAGAAGTACGTGTACAATAAAAACAGTTTTAATCTTATGTTACACTTCTAGAAATATATTGCTATACACAGTTATAAAGACATACATGTATGATGAAATTCCTTTTGTACTTCACCCGGAATTTTTGAGCCATAAATGTTTACGTGTTACTGTTTGGCCGAAGTTTTAACTTAGAATTAGCTAATGTAACCTATGTAGTAACTACGCTAATGTTACATGTACTATGAGATCATGAGACAACAGACCCTCTGAGACCAAGCAATTTAATTAAAATGCATATAGACTTACCTGTATGTTCTATCCTCCTGCCTCCTTTGGGCCTGAATGCTAGACCCTGAACATTTGTTAACGATGTAAAGCTAAAATATGCTAAAAATTGTGATCTAGAGGTGGATTCTTCAATTCTGAAATGAGATAAAAACAACAATATTGTAATATAATAAAATAAAATATAAAAGTATAATAAAATATTTTATTTACATTAAATTCATTTTAATTTTATGAGAAATTTCCTTTTTAAAACTAATACTCATTTTTGGAAAATTATTTTATTTTCAAAGATAAATAATTGATTTAAATTCGATCCTTTAATTATAATGAAGATAATATTTTTAAAATATAAAATAGTGATTTAGTAAATATAGTAAGGAGTAAATATAAATATAGGTATACGAGTATAAATACTATACATATCACTATGTATTGGATTCATTCAATCTAATAAATGTATATACATAGAAATATACAAGTTAATATTGAAACATATTCAACGTAGAGTGTTTTTTATATTGTACTCTATAGTTACACTTTGTTCATAGCTTTAGCTAAGAAATGAAAGTTGTACAATTTCACACTATAAATTATTGAACGAAGTAATCTGGATGTTTTTTAATTACTGTGAATCTCAAAATACAAGAATGTTTATTAAACTATATAATTATTCGTTTCTAATGTACCTACTCGAAATATATTCCTTACCAATGTTAAATTATTTACCGTACTTAAATACGAAGAGTTGTGCATCATTGTAGTCCTTAAGTACTATTGGTTTCTCGGAAACGATTGTATAGTCAAACATAAATTCGTGCGTAACTATTTTAAGAGGTCACAAATATACATATAATGTATTTACTTGTAATAAAAACAAATGCTATTCCGTTTCGCAAAACCAATATTTACCAAGCCAAAACGGTTGAGTGATCTATATCTGTCATAAAATAGGATAGTTTATAAGAGGAATAAAAACCCTGGCCAAAAGAATACGGTAGATATGTGGTTCAGCTCGACAACTGCGACGGAGACCATTCAATAAATCGTTTTCATGTGTACGAATTTCAGACTTTTTGACGATTACAGTGAGACGATTTGGATTACAGATCGAGGGAAAGTCAATCTAGGGTTGAGGTCTTTGGTCAGGGGTGGAAGGCTCGTATGTCTACAGAAAATTAATGTCAGCGTCTGTCTGTCTGTCTTGAACGGACCGTTGGCTATGCACCAGTAACCGACCGCAAAAACCCATCAGCTCGAAATCTGACCTTAATATCGGTCCACCCTTTTTCCATTACAGGTTTTTTTTTTTCTTTTTCGATCAATAAAATGAATTAAATATTTCTTCATTAAAATAAAAACAATAATGATAATATTATTAATAATAAACCATTCGACTATGGAAATGTATCGGGTGCTGAAAAATAAATAAATAAGTATCACAGGTACTGGAAAAAAAACTTTTAAAGTCGTTCAGCGTACACTTTAATTTATAGGGTCGTTAATAAAGATGATACTATCGCTTTTGATACGACGTTAGAAGAAAATTGTTAACGTTAATAATTAAATGTGTTATACTCTTGGACGTAATATAATATATAAAATTAATTAAAGTGTATTACCATCATGTTGATGTATACGTCATTGTAATTTGAAATAAAAACACACGGAACACTCTTATAAATTTAATTTTATGAATTATAAGAATTTACACAAAGCATGCGCAGTTTCTATTAATATACTCTTAATTTTAATATTATTGTAATAGTACTATAATATTGAAGATTATATGAAATATAACAGAATATATTCTGTGACTATATAGTGCGATAGCGCGTCAGTGTTATGATGTCTAGTAAGATGTGTATGTACATGGATAAATTACGAACAATATGTAGTGATATTTTTTAATAAATTTTTATTCTTATAAGTATAACTGTATTTACTGATATTTAATTAATAATATATTTTTTACAACTAAGTCTTGTAATTTAATACTGAAGGGATAGAAAAAATAAATAAATAAAGCTAATGAGGTTCAAAGACTATGGTGTATCAAATACATATAGCCAATGGCAATAGTAGGTTTGCCATTTAGTGTCATTTTTATGATGTTCGTAATAAGATAATATTATCTTATATAGAGAACACAACAGTTAGTGCATGTAGAGATACGTGTCTTATAGCAGAGAGTTTTGTCTCGATTGAGGGAAACGTCCCAATTCTAGTTGATGTTTATCACTAAAGAAACAAATGGAACAAAAAGCATGTGCAATTTCGTAGAAGAAAGAAAGTTGATGAGTGTATAATGCTGGTGATTGCTCATACAAAAGTGCGAGTAAATAGTTTCTATGTCGAGTATAGAAAGAACTGCTGAGTATATAGATTAAGTAAAAAACCACAACCAACATAATTTAAAAAAAATTCCTCTGAAAAAAAAAACAATTTATTTGACTGGGTGAATCTCACTTTAAACCGTTTTTTATTAAATTCGATAATTGACGAAGATCAAAAACAATACTACTATTATTCTTAGATGAGGTGAGCAAAGTTCGTTATCTAAAGAGTTTTCTATAGTCTCAAGAAAGTAATTTGTCTGGGCTATTATTGCTTATTGTTAAAAATGACTATAAGGATTTTCTATTGTACGTAATAGAGATTTTCTATTTATTAATGAAGATAAAAGTGAAAATAATGTCTCTGAATTATTTTAAAATTACAAGGATTCTATAGAAGTACATTTTTAGAGTGATATATTCTTAATTAGAATGATTTGGTTTTAAACGTTAATTGTTATAATGTCATGTACGGAATAATACATTACGAATAGAACTAATAATTAATTTCAATGTATTTTTGATGTTGAATTTTGCTTTGTGTTCTTAGTTATGCCAAGTTTTTACATCTTTTGCCAACTTTTATCTTCATCGATGTGTGAAAAAATATCAAAAAAACTTACAACAAAGAGGTACTAGACCTACATCTCCCACTACATTTAGAGGCATTTGGCATGTAAGTATAAAATTTTAAGTGTCTATTTGTAAAATTGTACGTCTAACAAATTAAGTTTCTGTTTTCCACATAAATATAATCAACATTTATAATGAAATTAAATATAATTTTACATACATTCTCTTCAACTTAAAAAAACACAGTTTCAAGCTATTGACTTAAATAATTTACTGATATTCAATTATCATGGTATTAATATGATAAATTACTAATATTAGTTAGAGGGTTAAATATAACTCGGCTGAAGATAAGTTGGGATAATGGTACCGTCAGGTTGGGAAAAACCCTTGTTATAGACTTTACACATGAATACAATTTCGTTTTCATAGTACTTTGGGATGTACAAAATTAGTTATAATATAGTATCTCTATACATTTAATATAGTAAGATGCTAAGTTATTATTATATTCATACTAATTTACTCAATATTTAATGTTAATATTGCGTCTGAATTATTCTGCGAATTGATATAGTAATTATTTTACAACGAACACAGCAATTATTGTCTATATTAACTACTTATGGGGATGTATGGTCATCTGATATGGTCTTTGGTATTTGTGTGCTTTAAAATGCTTGACTTTTTGTAGAGCGTAGTATTTAGATATGAATTTTGACCTAAAACTGCTCAAGGGCTAATTAAGTAATCTTTGGAAAGTGTACGGTTCTGAGTTATCTTTTATTATATCACGTCAAATCAACCTTTTACATTACAGTTTTTAGGTAGTAATTATTTGTTTTAAATAGTTCAGAACAATGGAAAATGTATCGCAGTATTTTTTAAATAAATAAGTAAACCTGTACATTTTAGTTGATGTAACTATTTATAATATTTTACAAAGATTTTCAATTTGAATTCTAATATACAAAATGTTAAATATGATAAAAATATGAAAATAACATCCTGCAGTTTTTGATTTGAATTTTGATAAAATATTATGAAAAAATAATATATTCTCAATATAAATAACTTGGTCTAGAACATTTCAGGATTAATTTTTTTGTGTTAGTTTTCTTATTAAAATACTTTATTTCATTTAAATGTTTGTTTATCTCATAATGGAATAAGTAGTGCCAGTATATTATTTTGTTTTCTTGTTATAAATTAACCTTTTCTCTTAGGTTTTTTTCTATAACATTTACATAGTTATTTATTTTTATCTTATGTTGTAATTACACAGAATAAAGATTGAGTCAAGTAAAACGAAATGAGGTGAAAGTAACATTGTGTTCATAGCCGAAAAACATTTTAGTCACAGTTATTCAAAATTAAAGGGGTTATAATTAAAACAGCTAAAACAGCAAGCAAACAAAAGATGACCCATACAATTATAATATTTTTATAATTTCTGTCTCATGATACCGATGAATCATAACCGTGGTTTTTCTCGAAAAACATAATCAGAACGTACTACGTTTAAAGTAGTTAAAATAAAACAAAAATAATATAGGTACAAATCAATATTCAACTCTTCATTTTTGAAATATATAATTTATCATAATTATTTAAAGACATTGATCAAATTTTATAATCATGTTCATCAGTTATTAGATAAATTATATAAATACCCTACAGAAATGAAATAATATTACCGATCATAATTTATGGGTTCTATATTACTATTCTTTGAAACATAGTGTACTAATCCATTCAATCATTACAATATTTATTTTACAAAAATATACCTTAATATTTCTGTTTTGTTTGATTCTCGTAGGAAAAATTTAAATTCAAAAGTTTTATACTATTTTTATATGTAGCACAAATACATGTTTGACTTAACCTATATATGCATGCATATTATATAAACAGTATTATTGAATTACCATGCTACCATATTACTTTACTACATTACTATTTTTTTTTTTAGAATTATGTAACTTTAAACTTTAAAGAAGAAAAAAAAAATATATCGAAACGTATGCCTATTTTATAAAGAATTTTATTTAATAATAACTTCCTTTTCCGTTTTGTGATATTTTCCCCTGAGTATTACTTATATATATCATCTCTTTCACGCAGTCATAAACACGCGCAAGAGTGGAAATCTACTAAAGATTATTCAGCATCTTCTACCCCTTTAATGTTCGTATACTCAATAATATTAAAATATCTTATTTTTACTTGAATTAGATATATACATCAGTTTAATATATTCATTCGCTAAACCAGTACTGTATTATAAAAAGTTTCTCACATCTCATTTAGTCCCAAAAGAAACTTAAATGTATGTACATTTTATCACATTATTTTATAAAGTATACGTTCGATCCTTACCGGAAATTTAATGTAGCCGATTCTCGATCTGCGAACATAACGACTGGAGGTGCTAATCGTTCATTTTGTCCACATATCCTAGGTCCTGTTCCTTGGCCAAATGAATCTAATAACTCTAGATATCCAGATACACAACTAAAAAAATAAAAAATAAAAAAAATATTAATAAAAAATAATTTTAAAATTAAATCCTTTATTTAAAAATAATATGCAAAAACAAAAAAAGAGCGTTTATACAATTATTCAATAAGTCATTAATTATATATTATTCTGGAATTATAATATAAATTATAATTAATGTTATTCATTAATATAAATAAATTTCGTTTAATGTGTGTTATATACCTTTTTTTTATTATTATTATTATTTTTTTTTTTTGAAAGACATTTACAATCTGTACACATAAGAAAGCAATAAATAAATATGATGACATTAGTATTAGACGTGACAAGCGTGAGGGAAGGGAGCGTTTAGTGACATTATTTCCAATTATATACTAAAAGAAAAAAAAATTGTAATTAATCCATGAGATTTATTTTTATTTTAACCTTATGAATCATAAATGTATTTGTTTATATCATACATAGTTATTTTTAAAGATCTGTCTTCATAAAACAATGATTAAAAAAATATATTTTTGTAATTTTGAGAAATATTCTAACGATTTATTGTCATTTAAGATAATCCATGTTATATTTTATGATCTTCAACATTTATAAATATTTATCAAGTGTATAATAAAATAGAGTTTATCAAATAATTAATAATTTTTGTACTATTTTTAAGCGTGTAATCAATTATTAAAATATTAAAATTATATTTTTAATGTAAATAATGTTCTTTTAATGTATTAAAATTGTTTGTTAGTGGTTTAACTATCGTTAACAAAATTAATACAACTATTATTATTGATATAAGTTTAAACAAGTTATAATAATTACTTTAAAACTTTCAAATATATAGAATGTGTTATGGTTCATCAACAAATTTCAATTAATAATATCAATGGACTTCAAAGTAATTTAGGTAATTATTGTCATTGACCATAATACAATTCATTATTATTAATTGCAATTTAGTTTTTTTTTTAGAATCGTAAATAAAATATGTTTTCATTATTACAATAATGATTCAATTATTTATATGAAATCCATTTAAAACAGACAATGTATTTAATAATTTACATTATTTTTTATAGAGATTTATTTATGAATTTATAAAATAAAGAATTTATAAAATAAATTAATATAAATATAAATTAAATAATTCATAAATTAAATTTAACAAAATTGATTTGATCGGCTTTTGTTTTGCATAGTATTTTGCAGTAATTTTAAGTGTAACTAATTCGGATTATACAAATGCAGTTATAATATAAAACTATAATTTAACTAAATTAAAAATATTGAAAAGTGTGAATACGTAAATCGTTCAATTTTGATACAATATAGTTTGCTAAATATGCTATTAATAGGCTAAATATTATAGTGAAACAAATAAATTAACTTGTTGCGGTCAACAGTAAAATATAATAAATTACAGTAATACTTTTCTGAATAGAAAAAATATACTTCAATTAAAAACATTGAACATTGATGTTTAACAAAAACAGGAAAAGCTATAATTTGACGAAGGAAAACAAATTTTATGATATAGATGATGAAAAATGTTATCGCTGAGCTCTGGAAAAAATTTCCAACGTGAAAATAATATTTTTGAACTTAAGAAACTTATACTGGTATACAAAATTGTTCTGGATATGAACGCATAAATGTGATTCGGAGTGAAATAATTAATTACACGAGATGACGAAGGAAAGCTATATTCCTATGAGATTTATTTCGACAAACGTTTTCAAATCCTTATCAATACCACAGGCTGCATTGACAATTTAGTAGGGTTGTCACATTCTTCCGTTAAAACGGAGTGGGTTGTATTTAATCGTATATACCTACGTGTAACTGTCACGTATTTTGTCTCCATGTCTATTAGAATGTAAAGGGAAAATATATTATATCCACTCGTATTTTCCTTTTATATATATTCATATATTTTCTATTGACAACGGGATTCTTTATTCGACTTTTCATTTACTCATGGTTTTTGTTTTGTATTTTTTTTTTATCCTCCTCAAACACACTGCTCGATACCATCGCCCGAGTATCGTCGTACCTAACTACTTTAACTGTCACCACTGCCACTTAGTTGCTAATTTCAGGACGGAGCAATAGCGAAAACGGGATTATTATTTATATAACCGTTACGGAGTTAGCGCAAGATTGTAACCGCGGGTGCTGTGGTGCAGTTCAACAGAGTGAAACGAACTGCTCGTACGCACGCATAATATTGTAATCGATCAACGCGTGGACTAACCGTATTTCTTCTTACTTACGAGTAGTAGTCAGTCGTTCAGTTATCCACTAGCAAATAATAAATCACTATTATTGTAATTAAATCACTGCCGATGCATTTTTATGACAACGCTACGAATAGATCAGCTCCACGAATGTACATCCCGTGTAATGCGCGGGTAAATCAATTGATTTTAGAACACATGCACATGTAGCACATAAGTTATTTGTAAATTATAAATTACGAATCCGACGGGTTAGGGTAAAATCACAGCGTTTTGGAATAACGTTTTGGATGCGGACGCGCGCCTTTTGGCAATAAAAAATAACGAAGTGCCTCACTAGAAAACGCTGAACGGATAACGACGCACGTCGGGATAATGTGTTTCTATCAACACTGATATTATTATTATTATGTAACCGTGTAATAATTGTACTATTATTATCATTATCGTTTGAGTAGAGATGCATATATATCCGTGACAATGAGTATTCTCGCCCCGTGGTGTAGCGCACCGATATAAATCATCTTCCACTGATCTCTCAAACGCCCGCGACCGTAGTAATCATTTTCCAGCGATTCGCACATTATTTGTTGTTTGACGAAAGCTCGTTTTAATAATGGTTACGGGATTGAACGCAGACGTACAACAATATATAATAATAATCTACATCAACGCAGATTCCTCAGCGCATAAGTGGCCGCCGCAGTCTGTTTATTATTTACGCCCATGAGTCGTTCATATCCCGTGCACCACCGCAGAGTGCTGTTGAAATCGTAGTTCACTTACAAAGCAATTTGTGATCGTATTAGGTGGTTTTTTCACGTCGAATTTTCATTTTAAACATCGAATTAAGTCTACTCTTAAAAATCTATTCATAAAACAGAAAAAATATACTTTAATTACTATCTTTTACCAAAATAGTTCTTTGATTCATGACTATTTTTTTAAATGCAAAATATAAGTAAAACAATACATTTTGATTGACGTATTTTGTAGCATAGTTTATTATAGAAAAATTTAAAAATCAAATATCTAACTAGAAATAGTCATTCATTTTTAAATTAGTCGTTTGAAATCGTCATGTAGATGTAAATTTTTTTTAGGGTATCACTCTCCTTTTCATTCGTCAAAACAATAAATACGAATTCGTGATTCTAGATTTTTTAATATGAATATTTTTAGAAAAGCAATACGTTTCAATAAATACGCTTAAAAAAACTTATATTTTGGTAAAAAAAAAAAAATAATTGTATGCAGATATGACTCTAACATTATAAAAATAGAGATTATTAAAAAACAAAAATACCGAAAAAATGGGGGAAAAATGTTGTAAAAGTCACCCTATAAGCACAACAATGTATATAAATGATCAGTTTTAAAACAAGTTCGAAACGATTTTATCTTTTTTTCTCCCTCTCTCTTTCTTCTTTTCTTTATTATTATTTGTTTTTATTCGAGACGTTTCTCACCTCGATTCTTATTGTCTTGTTTCCACTGATTATTTGTAATGATAAATAATTCATAGCTAGAAACTTATACAACCAGCTTGCTCTGTTGTTTGGATAAACAAAATAGCGGCACTGGCGCGGATTTCATTTTACGAATCGACAGACGGGGAAATAAATAAATTAAAAATACGGAGATAATTAAGTTTCCACGGGATTTTGCTTCCACCCTCAAGCTATAATATATATATATGTTGATATATTATTTATCATATTCCCGGGAAGTCCAAGTGTTATGAAATCAAAAGGGCGTATAACGAGTGCAGCCCTTTCGGATAAATAGTCAATGAAAATAATGAAATATTTTCCCGGACGCGTTGACGACGGTCCTTTATAAGAGAACGAAATATCATTACCGTCGACCACGTTTTCACATCTACGAGGCTCATCTGTTATATAATTAGGTTCCAACTACGTGGTGAATATGTAAATGTATGTGTGTGTGTGTGTGTGTGTGTGTGTGTGTCTATTTAAGATTATAATCATGTCGACATTGATAACGACTGTTCCGTCTCACTTTCATCGTAATTTACACTAGTCATGTTTCATAAAAACGTATTGAAATAATAATGTCTTATATAATTTCAAAACAAATAACAGTTTTTTTAATACTATAAGTCTAAAAATGTATGCAAAAGTTAAAATATTTTTTAAACTATAAAATATGTGTACGATACACAAAATAAAAAATAATGGATTATAATAAATCAGCATTATAAACTGAAAAGAAAAGATACGCATATTCGTCAACCCGAACATTAAAAAAAAAAAATAGAAACGAAGTATAATTTTATTTGAATATTGATCATTTTGAAAAGTTCGAAATACGAAATACGATATTTTCTCAAGGGGTGAATTATAATTATACAGTTTAATCGTATCCATATTTGAGTGAGGAATAGCTGTCCGCTTGTATAAAGTCACATCACTCCCTATAGATATTACAATGAAACTTATTAACACACCATTAACACGTGATTTACAAATGTCGCTTTTATTGGGGACACATTGTCACGAACCAAATATGAAACCCAAAACACCTCTGACGACGTTTACACCAGCGTGCGCGTTTCGACAACACTAATTAAGACTGCTACGTGTCTATTATGCTAATTATAATACGTACACTCGTTACATATAAAATATATACATTTATATAGATACATAAATATATGAATATTTTGTTAAACATATGGAGGTTATTTGATGCGTACAGTGTGTATACTGTACACAGTGTTATGCTTTTGTAGAGCGTATGAGTTTGAAAGGTTTGAAATTTGATAGAATTGAGCTGAACTTGTAATTATAAACATCAACAATATACGTCTTTTGACAGAAGTTAATTTATATTTTTAATTTGCTAAACAGTTTTGTCATAATGAACTATGAAGTATGATGTCTTTTTGTTTAATAAACTAACGACGTATTAAGCCGTTTACCATTGTAGCGTTAATTGTGATTCCGCTGTTTAAACGTTAGCAACGGAAATCGTCGAGCGAACGAGTTTATGTTTATACGGTTATCAACGAAATCTCTGAATGGTGAACTCGTTTTCGTGATGTATATTTACAAATCTATGTATGCCGTTTCATTTAATTATATGTTTACCCTTTTAAAACTGAAGTGTATTTATTGTTTACATAGTTTTATTGTTATTAATTCAGCCGAGATGAGTTACGAACATTTTATAGTATATTGTTTCAGAAAAAAATAACAATAACAAATACTTTGATCATATAATTTATGATCCAATAAACTGTAAGACAAAAAATTTAAAGTTTATTAATTAATAATTTAATTTAGAGGCTTATCCGTTAAACGCTTTTAATCGGATTGATCTTAAAAAAACTTTTAATCGTATAATAAATTTCAAATCCCGTTACCTACTATAAATAAACTATTTTTACTATTAATGCTCTATTTAATGCTCTACATAATGTATAATTTAACGATTTTATGTTCAATATTCAAACTAATATAATATTCAACACAGAACTTAAAAGTTAACCTGCTTAAACGCACGGGATTTCTCAATTTTAATAAAAAATTACCAATTATTTCGATTATATAGTTCGAAAACCATAGTTTTAATTTTATAAACATTTTATTTTATTGTTGTATGTAAAGTATAACTATATGTATATACTTATGTGAAGGACTACGGGAAAAAATGATTATAGTTATTATTTCTAAACTGATACTTATTGCAGTTATAAAGTTTCAGAATTAAAAAAACTAAGAGATAAATTTCGAAATAATTTTAAAAAATGTATTGTACTCGTAGTAATACAACTAATATTTGATAGAACTATTAACAAAAGTAAAATGAAATTTTCTATTTAAAACAAATGTCAATTATCAGATTATTTTATTCTATTTTTTTTACTATTATCGTTTTTCTCGTAACCTTTCATGTACAGATATATTATTTATTATTTATGTTACAGTTTTAGAATAAAATGCGTTATTTTTGTATATATTCTATTTTTGATAGAATACTCACAGTATTTTACTAGAATAAAATATTGTTTTAGTAGAATGTGTTGTTTGTCAACTGAAATAATTGTTTTTAAATTAAAACACTTCGAAATCTAACTTTAAATGATTTTATAATTAATTATATTTTTATTTAAGAAAAATATTAAAAACATATTAAAACTATACCAGGCAAATATAAATAACAATATAATTTTGCATCAAATTCTTCAATCAAATGCATGTAATTCACAAACATTACAATATAAGTGTTAACACATAATCGTACTATAATTCATGTTTATTTACGTAATGTGCTTATGAATTTGCCTAAGGGTTTAGTTAGTTTAATTTCAATCATTGTAAATAAGTAATCTCATAATTTATGTCAAATATGAGATATTTTTGATTGCTTTTACTGACATGTGAGGTTATAGCACAATATTGTCGTTTATGACTGGAATTGCTGATAATTCGTATTTTCTCCCTTATTGAAGCTATATTTATTGTACAATTGTCATTAATGTACTGACATAAAATAATTATAAAAATTTACCCTTAGGTCATTGGGAAGGGTAAACGAGTATTAATGTTCAACATTTCTGAGAATTGAAATTTAACAATATAATTCTTGAAACAGTTTTTAAATATAATGATAAAGATAAGTAGTAATCAAATGTAATGAAATTATATAACAAATGTTTACATTTTAGTGAAATGGCACAAAATTATACAAATAAGTCCATAGAGAAGATCAATCGAACATACTCCATTATATGACTTTTATTTAGTAAAACATTTTTTCGGAAATTTTTTCACTATGATTTTTTTATGTACATTTTGCAATTATTAAACATTGTAAGTAAATCAAATATTTAATATAATCACAGAATTTTATTATTTTTTGGCACAAAACTATTTTTTTTACAACCCATATACCAGCAGTCTCGGATACTTAATCTCACCAGGCGCCAAGTAGTCGCTTTTTTCGCGACATACATTAGGTCACAACTTCCTGCTATTCCCTTTATTTCAAATCACTTAAACTTTTATTTCAAACTAGTGACTGTACTAAATCTTCGGCTTCCATAGAAAACTGTTCATTATATCTAAACGAAATGTCTCTATTGTCATTATTACAAACACCTAATATCTACCATTAAGAAACGTGAGAAATTAAAATACATTTTAAATTCCTATTGTTCCAACTTTACCGCCCAACAACAATGATTTACTGACAACTCATTGTATATAGATATCAATCCTTATTTATTTAAAACGTTTACGCTTCAACATTTAAAAGATCTAAAAAAGAACTTCAAGAGCTTAAATTCTACTACTTTTCAATTGTAACGTAAATAATGCGAATTAAATAATGAAGTATATTATCTTCATAATAACTTTAATTCACTTATTACACCAAATTTCTTGCATTAGTACTATTTAACTTAAACGCTATAAATATACAATTATAAATTCTTATATAATCTTTATACGGAATGTAATATTCTTCTAGTATGGTTGAGCATAATAGTTATATAAATTAAAGTAATATAAATTATCGAATAAATTTCAAAAAATACTAATATGCGTGTAAAACAATACATTTAAAAATTATATAAAAAGATTATTAATGATTGAATTTTCTCCGAAATGTAGTCATGTTTATAAAATAACAATAAAAATCATTAATAAAAAATGTAATCATGAAAGTCCATTAATTTAAAATAATAATAAAAAAAAATACCAATAATTTCATACTTATAAATTAATGATAATTTTCTTTTTTTATAAAACGTATAAACGATAAATTCAGAATTATAAAAAAGATTCAATTAGATGCTTAACATTATGATACTTTTTCCCACTTATTAAAAAATGTATTTTTGTATAAATAATTTTAAATGTATGTTTGTTCATAATGATAATATTTTTATAACTTAACTTAAAAAAAATCTATTAATTTAATTTAAAGACTTAAATGTTGAGTGTTCAAATTAAAAAAAAATTGTATGTATAATATTAATACGAACATTATTTATACAGATTTATAAAAAGTTTACTTATCTGGTTATTTCAGTAATTTATATAGGTACAAATTATAATTTATAGTATGAAAATCGTATACATTACTTGTATTATTATTCATTTAGCGTATACATTTTATTTTGAAAAACCATATTTCAATTATTATATTATTGAAGTCGAAACGAATTGTATGAAATATTGAAAGTTAAGAAAATATTAATTTTTAATACTGAATGAATGCAATAATGTACAATTCAATTTTTCTATATATTTTCTGTGAAATTTTAATGAGTAAGTTATTATAAATGTTACGGGTAATGTTAACATGTGGATAAAGTTGACATTGCCGGATAATACAACATTAGCCAACTGTAAATATTACCCCCCATAGATATTATTAACTGACGGTTAATGTTAACATTAACCGGATAATATGATATCATCCAATAACTTTTGGATAATGTCTTAATAACCATAATTATTTATAAAATCATTTGAAATTATTAACAATATTAAATATATTTAAAACACAATTAGTCATTATCATAAAATACATTAATTATTAATACGAGTTTATTTTTCATGTTTAATAACCTAATCTACTAAAATACTAATGATACAAGGTTACATTTTATTTTTTATTTTAAATTATTACTTGAAATATTATTTTAAGTATAGAATTAAAGTGTTAATGGGTAATCCTTTATTATCACATTTCATTTGATAAATAAGATGAATTATCTTCTCTTTTTTCAGACAAAAGTTTTTCGAATAAATTATAAAACTTCGTTTTTGTTTCCATTTTATTTAAAATCCAATTTAAAACACTTAACACTGTACTTGAAAATAACACACGTGAAAACTGAAAACAGACTGACAACAGATCGACTCACAATATCGTGTTTTGTATAGCATGTAAAATTATGACGAGAATATAGTGTAACTAAGATAAATATTAAGCCCATATACTATATTAGATTGTTCACTTTATCAGTAAGATATCTGATCAATCCGGTTATAGGTTAATTAAGATATTATACTCTAGCAGTCCAACGTTTTATTATTGTATGAAACGCTAACAACTCTATTTAATAAATAACTTTTAACACTATCCAATATTTACTGGTTAAAGTTAGCATTATTCGGATAATGTTGATATTTCATGTTTAAAAACGAAAAATTACACATTAGCCGAAACGAATGAATAATGTCGACGTTATCCGAATATTAACATTACCCGTAACATATATATTATAAATTATTTTTAAAAATGTTTTGTTTTTAATTATCAAAAATTTGATGTAAAACATGTTTATACATTGGTGTTTGGTAATGGTTAATCTATTTAATCATATTATATATTTAGAAAATGTTCCATTGGAATTGTACATTTGTCTATTACGATAAATCATAATAAATGGTCGAATAACACTTTTCAGGAAAAAAAAATACAAAATTCGAGAATCTTTGAATTTTGTAAAAGTTATATAATAAAAAAGTTAATTTTTAATTAATCAATGATTTTGAATGAAAAATTTATACATATGAAACCTTTTATATCACATACATATTATTAGACTTGTGTCTATCTTTAAAAAAAAAAAAAACAGAATTTTAATTTATATACTACTATATGGCTCTGTTTGAAAAACTCCCTGTATATACGTATATGTATTTAACTCGTATTTAACTCATTCGACTTACTTTACGTGTACGACATAACTTCGTATAATGATCCATTGTGCTGTGTTTCAAAATATTATTTGTATTTTATTATTTTTATTTTATGATACATTTATACATTTGTATGCTACATGTATGTATGCGTCAAAAGTTCGAAATATAATATAAAATAATATTACGTTTTCCGGGACAAAGCAGTTTAAAATGTTGAATCGTAACAATGGAACCCCGGCGCCATTTGATGTTCATATTATGAAAATTCAGTTGTTAAATAGAATATTAATAGTAAATCGGGGTAATGACGTAAACATACGGGAATTTTGTATGTATGTTATATCCGACGAATACATTATTAGGTTTCACTGTAAGTTTTCTTCTGCGCGTGCACGGTCAATCAGTTTGCGTCACGGCGAATTCTCCTTTCGAATCCGGAGACGGAAAAAAAAACATGCTCGCTTACAAACGTATTCATTGCACTTTTACTCACATATTCACGCATGTTCATACACGTACACATGTGATGGCAGTGAATAAAGTTGATTATGTAGAGCGTTCGTACAAAGCGCAACCTAAGTCAAACGCGTGCGACAGCTATTTTTTGCCGAGTTTCTTAATTATATAGCACTCTTGTATTAACGATTGACTTTACAGCATTTCAACCATCGGTACGTTAACTGGAAACACGTAGTTTCTGTCTGATGTTTCTGTCTATAACTACCGATAGTTTCGCAAGGATTCGCGATTGATTTACTCAAGTAGGCACGCGTGCAAGAATAATAAATTTAATGTCGTAAAGCTTTTAATTGATCGTTCTTTAAAACTCCACGAAGCTTTTAAAGCAATATTGCTAGTGCTGTATTGGGAATCGCAAGGGAAAAAATCGCGCTTGCTAATAATGCCATACGTGTATTGGGTTATTCGACATAGTTTGTGTTGCATATACTACGATTTGATTGATCACTAGCTTTGGTGAAGATAGGGAAGGAGCCTTACGGAAGCATAACCCCCCCCCCTTCCAAATAAATGTTTATAAAATTAAGTACATTATGATTAAATCCCTCCATCCTTCTGACGCGTTGGTTTTTTACTATATATCTAAGCCATGCTAATGTTTCACAAGATCTCTCTGCCTAGTGGGTTTTCGTGAGTACGCAAGAGTATTGATTGATGAATCGATTGATTTATTCGTATTCACCTGGTGCCGTTGAAATGGCCTGTGTTTACGAGTCTGTACACCTGCAGTTCCACTCGTCTATTGTATCCGGGGTCCAACGTGTACCAGCAATGGTCTGGACCGGACAGCGCGGGTGACTTGATCTGGCCAAACGTTGAGTTGGACCGTGCCAGTAGTAGGTCCGCTTTTATGGTAATGTTGCACACTGAAAAAGGCAGAAAAAGCGTATGATGAAAACTGCACAAATATTCGTCGATGAAAAATTTTGTTAATATTATTCGTACTGTATTAATTATAACGTGGTACGTATATTATACATTCAAAGCTACTGCTGAGCGTGATATAATCGTGAGATGAATCGCTACGAATTAAGTGTCATATCCATAGGCGCCATGTAGATGGGTGCCCGGGGGCTAAGGCACCCATTAAAATTATTTGGGGGGGGGCTGGGCACCCATTAGAATATTGGATATTTATAACGTGTATTTATATCCAAATATCAAAGTTTCAACAATTTTAGAAAACAACTATTGTAATAAAATAGTAGCTGTGATAAAAAATTAAAATTTCAAAATGTAGTAAACGAAAAGAAATTGTACTGATAAGAAAACATAAGGTAACACGATTAAGTTAAGTTGTAAAATAATGACACCAACAGGCGCAAATTAGAGAGCCAAAATTAAAATTTTAGAAAGTTGAATTGTGCATTGATACCAAGGCCGGCACCCATTAAGTGTTTTAAACTCTGGCGCCTATGGTCGTATCCGTGATCAGTTCAGAGTCACGTGTTCGCATTTCACTTGTTTTGATTTTTATTGGTACCCGTAATCCAATAAAATGTTTAAGTTTTGTTTAGTTCAGTATTTACGTTATTCCCGTAACTTAATGTACATTTACGGCTAAATCATAGAAGTTTTACGTTCTCGTTTAACACATATCTAGAGTTAAATGAACACGATTCATACACTACTTATATGCGTTTTCCCGACCTGGTTTGGCGCCAAAACAGCGGCTATACCACCGGCGTAGCAAAAAAAAAAAATTGTTACATACATATTTTATTAAATAATATAAATTATTTTGGCAAGTATCACGATAACGTTAAAGCATTTCATATGAGAAATGTGATAAAATAATTGATTTCGTCTATTTTTATATTTTTATCCTGTTCAGGTTAACGTTAAGCCCAATAATAATGATTCTTATCTTGTTCATGTGACGGGAGGCATATTATGTCCGCTATGCAGTTCGCTCAGAAGTGCTATTTACAGTTATTTAGTCATCATTATTACCTTTGTAACTTTGCGCCTTTACCACAAGTCAAGCATAAAGGAAGCACTCATGATTTTAATTTTTAATGTTAACATTAGTATAATATGTGTATCGGAATAATTAATAAAATAAAAAATAAAAATTAATCGTCGAAGAGGAAATGATACCTTTTTGAACGTTTTGTTGACACGTGAGTTAGAAATAATTTACGAATTCTGACATTATAAAATTATTTAAAAAAATCGGCTATTCAATTTTGTACTTTGATACGCAAAAAGAAAATAATTCACCAATAATTTATTTTTGTATGCTTTTGCTTTAAGCCGCGCATACACTAGACCCAAACCGACCAGACCGACCGAACCGAAAAATATTAGGTCCTAATTTTTTCGGGTATAGCTGCATTGAGTGTCCCCAAATTTTCGTTCCAAATTAAAATAAGTTAATAGTTAAAATAGATGATTAAATAATCATATTATATCGTGACTCGTGATAATAACTACAGTAAACCACGTATTGTATTTTCTACAATCAGTTTTCGACAGTTGACGAATGCAGTGCATGGTGTGTAGTTGTACTTACTAGTAATATTTTATAAAAATACACCAAATGCGATATGATCGTTAATGATATAGATTATTAATGGGGGGGGGGAGTTTCGACTTTAATTATAAGTTATATTTCAAACACGGCGATAAATTCTAATACTATTAATAAACTATTATTAGCAGTATTGCTGGCAATATATTAATTGTTATCTTATATTTAACTAAAAAGTAATTTTTGTTGTTTGTAGTACACAATGTATTTACTTTTTTACAGATTATTATTATTGTATATTAACAGATTGGGATTTTTTAATAGGGGAGATTGACCCCCACCCTTACCTACGCCCCTGATTACAATATTTAATTTATTGATCAGCGTCTCAAATCAAAAGCATTTACCTATACATAGAATAGTAAAGCTAATTTTCAGCCGAAAAATTCAAACAAGTTTGAACGGTTGAAATCCGAACCGACCCGAATTTCGGTTCGGGCTATCGGTTCGGTATAAGTGTATGCACTCACATATAAAATCGGAATTTTGATTTTTTTCGGTTCGGTCGGTCCGGCCGGTTCAGGTCTATCTAGTGTGTGCGCGGCTTTAGACATTATTACGTACTAAATTTTATCATGCAAGATATTACGTAACTGTTTGATAAATATAACAGTGTAATTCTTTAATAATATTTATTTAAACAATATATACCATATTTATTTGTAAATTTGTAAATAAAATATATTATTAAATGATAAAAACTTAATTTTTGTAAATATTCGATTTTCATTAGCATTTTATTTTATATCATATTTTGTTTTATTATGGTAAAAAGTTTTCTCGTAAAAAATTCTATTTATTTTTCTCATTTGTGTATTTGAATATGTTCAAAATGTTCACAGTTATATTTTTTATGTAAAAATGTACAATACAAAAATAATTTTCCGTTTTTAAACTGATTATTTTGTAAATCTGTATTCATAGAATATATTGCCACATTCAAAAAATATTATGATCAAAACGATATGTAAATAATTTTTAATTTCACGGTGTATAATATGAATACAGATTTTAATTATTAGAAAAAAAAGATTTACAGCAATACCAGGAAAAGAAAATTTGAAATATTGAGAAATATTTATCTATTTTCTTTTTTATAGTTAATATATTTCATGTTGCATTAACTAAACATTTGAACGAAATAAAAATAAAATATATTCATATATTTATTGATTGGTAAAAAACAACGTTTGTGTCTTAAAATGTATTCGTGAGTATAAAAAATCAATATAAGTAAAAATCACTTGGATTATTAAAGACGATTGCGAATATATTGAAAATCCCAGTCTATTATTGGGCAAATCCTGTAGTCTAATACATAAACTTACATTTATTTATATTATATTTACATACAATTATGTAAATATTTATTATACATGCATTAGAATGTAAAATAATTTATTTGTTTACCACATACTAGTATATAAAGTCAAATAGATAAATAAATACATTATAGGAACAAATTCGCTATGAGCTTAGAGTAATAATCATAATATTATCGTTATGAATTGAAAACAATGTTGTACTGAAATTATTTATTACGAATGCTATAAAACATAGACAACATGAATAATGAATTTGGTGCTGTAATTTATTTTAACACTATTTAAGACTTATGAAGTTTAAATGACCCTTAATGTAAATTTAAATATTTTATTTTACATATATTATCATTTTTTTCGTTATTAACTTTAGTTTGAACAATAGTATTTCTTCCTTAAATTATATCTTATAAAGCCCAATTCGAGGCAAAAACATATCCACTTAAATAATTTCCTTCATTTTAACGTATATGTTTACGTAGGATAAGGAGCATAATAAAAATATTGGTATGCAAATCCTCATGTTTGAGTTTAGATTTTAATGGCAAGAGAAAATTATTATATTTAATGATTCTTATGCAAATATTTTTGAACTGTAATAACACTACTTATACTTCATAAATAAATAATATTTGTTATTTACATAGAATCTGATTGTATATTTTCCAAATGATTTTAATAGTTATACAAATATTATATTTACCAACAGAAAAAAAAAAACGTGTATTCAAAAATCAATTCTATATATTATTTAATTTAAGAAATAATATAGATAATACCAATCAACACGTGAAACAATATAAACACCCATAAACAGTGGATGGACATTGAATTTATTATTTTAATAGAATACGCATTGAATAACAGTTTAGGATGTAAGTAAAAATTAATCTTGAAAGTATGTATAATAAAGTCATATGTTGTTGTATCCCCATCTATTATTATTTTATTCCTTGTATCTTGACACAGTTCTATATTAATTTTGTTACACAAACATACTTTTATCAGTGTTTTATTTTAGAATGTATAGCGTATTTGGAAGTATTGGTTCAATTTTTAACATTCCTTTACCACCCATATTAATCACTAGAATTTAAAATTAAATTCAAATCTTTACATTTTTTATCATTACCCTTTAAAAACTTGTTTTGCATATTATTGACAAATAATAAGAAGTTTATTACTAAATACGAGAAATTAATATCATATAACAAATAAATAAATAATACAAAAACGTGTTACAACGGATTACTAAAAATATTGGAAAAAAATTATTTTTGTAATGATATATTATTGTATTGAAAACAAAGACTAACCAAATAACCAGTACCATGACCTTTTAAAATTTATATTTCGCAAATAAAATCATAATAATATACCAAAAATTACGGAATTTTGTAAGATAGTTTGAAAACACGGAAAAAAATATGTAAATCAACTAACCAAGGATTCATGATCTCTAAAATTATTAATATTACAACAAAAATTTTTGACAAACTGATGTATGAAAGCAAACAAAACACAATATTTACACAGTCGTTTTAACCCAACATAATGCAATTATCGCCAGTAAATTGAAAAAAAAGTATGTAAACATACAAAGTACATCCCAGGTCTGTAAAAAAATATTATAAAAATATATATTCATGTGAATGCACCTAACAGGATGAAGGATCAGGATGAACAAGATTTTAAGGAGAAATTTTCAAAATATTTTTAAAAGCAATCACACATATGTCTTTCCATAACACACTATATAGAACTTTTTTACTTATTCAAATTATTAAATATTTTTTTAACGTTTTTAATGTAACGT
Organism: Sipha maydis; assembly: GCA_034509805.1. Lineage (NCBI taxonomy): Eukaryota > Metazoa > Arthropoda > Insecta > Hemiptera > Aphididae > Sipha > Sipha maydis. The sequence continues at coordinate 7,024 of JASXSY010001905.1, read as the reverse complement.
ACAATATATATATTTATATATTTATTTATATATTTTATGTACTATAATATTTCTGAGGTAAACGTGATACAATTTCATACAATTTGTTAATTTTACGTTATAGAATATGTTTTATTAGTTGGATATCATACACATATTATAGACTCTATAATATAGAGTAAAACAGATATTTACTAAAAATTAATTATTTATTAATAGATATTCATATAATAAATATCAACCAATAACAAATCAACTTAATTAGCCGGAAAACCTAGTGATATACAATAATATATATTAAGTTCAATAAATAGTCGATTTCCAATGAGGTTTCTTGTCACTAAAAACTCAGTGGGCGTATCAAACATACAGTTACAAGTACTTTAAATTATTACTTAATTGTTACGTCATAATATATATATAATTATATCGGTGTCTATATAGTTTTATTTTAGTAAAATGTATTATAAATTATAATATATTTTTTTCTCATTACTCATTCTTGTATTCACAATTTTTCGCATAAAATGTTGCATAACATTAAAAATTAATGAATTTTTAGACATAACCATTTTTAGATAGAAAAGACGGATTCAAGAAACCATCTAGAAAAAGGTACTTTTATAGTAAAAAAATGTTAAAAATAGGTTAAAATAAATTTAAAAATTAAAAGGAAGAAAGAACTTTAATTGCAATATTGTTTTATAGAATTGTTTGGGAGCTAGATTAATAGATCCTGAAACGGTCGCTTTTTCCACCTTTTTTTGTGGATTACCGGGTATATTTATAGATGAATGATATTTGATTAAGGGATTTGCGTAGTTTTTTAGCTTTGAGCTGAAACATCTGTAAACGGCTTTTAAATACATTATGGACAGAAGAGATGACTAGATCATTAAGTACGGATAAATTATAATAAAGGATTATCTAATATATTAATGTTATATATTTATATTTAATTTTATTTAATTTTAAATAAAGTGATTTTTGTACGTAAAAATGAATTAAATAATAATAAAAAAAAAAAACGGCAAAAGAGACACTGAAGTAATCTATAAAAGCCTATTTAATGATTGGCCTAAAAAAATATCACGTAACCTACACAATTAAAATTCGTGTCGAAAGAGGACCCAAGGGATTGTTAAAAAAGCTTAGGTAAAAAATCGAGTCAGTAAGTTAAATGTGTACATATTAATCGTTGATATTTGAGTATAGTGTAAAAAAAAAATTCCATGTATGCATCACATGCGTTTTAAAAACCAGTATTACTTTGTATGTATTTTTTTTTCATGGTTTTTATTTTGAATGCAATATTGTTGTTAAAATAATTTTGACATTGTATGATATAAAGATTTTGAAAATAGTTTTAAGTAGGGATGTAATGTATACTTGAATAATCAAATTATTCGAGTATTCAAATATTCGAATTGAAATAGTTTAGCTGTGAATAATTCGAATATTCGCTGTAACAGTATTTAATACTACAATATCAGTATTTATCAATAATAATAATAACAATAATAGTAGAGTATGAGGTACTATAATTGAATATTTGGAGCATTTTTATTTTAAAACTTTGAATATCACGCTACTGATTCATTACCGTTGCGCATTCGGTATTTTTTAGGTATGTATAATGTGTTCTTTTAATCGGTAAAAGCCTTTTCAGTAACACGTAATAATTTATTATCATTAATCAATTTTCGTACAAAACTTACTTAAATTCATTTATTTTTCAACTATAATATATTATTTTTTACCTGATTATTATAATATATTATTATACAAAACTATCATAGTTTTGTTTTCAAATCAATTACTTAAATATTATAACTATATAGTTAATCTAATCCACTAAAAGGTTAAAGAAAAAAGGATACGTGACCGATGAAAATAAAAACCGTTTAAAGAATCAGATTAATAAAGTATAAGACTTCACGTGTAAAAACTGCTAAAAAAAAGTTATAGTAGTATTCGAATATTTGTATCCGAATTGATTAAAGTGAAACTGTTCGAATTCAAATTATTGTACATTCGAAACATCGAATAATTTCCATCGCTATTAGTAAGTATTGTTAAATAATTTTAACGTTTAAAGTTAATGATAATGTAGTAATTCGTTTGTTTAAATTTGATAATTAAATAAATTGTAATTTATAAACAATAATGCGTATGAATAAAATATACCATTACACACTGTTACGTGTTGATATTATAAATGTTTAGAGCGCAGCATGTAATTGGCGTATTCTGAGAAATCTGGGTAAAATCAATCAACACTTATATGATTGCTTCTAATTGCGTTGTATATCGTTATTAGTCATCAAAAACGTATACCCAGTAAAATGAAATGTAAGCGGCTGTTATATAAATAAAAGCGGTAACGGTTCAACTTGTACAATGCCGCGTTCCATACTGGAATCACTGTTGTTTTTGGGGTTTGAAATTGACTTTATTACCTACACTATATCACAAACACCAAAGCCGTATCCCTCCACCACCTATATAATTGGTCATATTGTACACGTGTTGTTAGTATTTTTTCATGTACGTTTACGTGAATGTACAGGTGAGTGTACAAGCAATTGAAACAAGAGTATAAGACTAAGTTTCTTATTTACTATTGTTAATATAATTTTTCAAATAGATACAGTTATAAAATATAATAAATATAAATATAAATATATCAGAATTTATGCAAATTGAGGGATTGACGTAGATGCCTAGCCAATAACGACTTTTCCGATCAAATTAGTCAGTATACGATACTGACTTGGAAGTAACGTTAATGTCCATTATTTCCAAGCTATGATGCATTTAGAAATATTTCTTAGGCACTGACAAAAATTCTCGGCAGATTCAGAAATAATTGATAAATATTAAATCAATTATTTGTTAGTTGAATATGAAATGGCTTTTTGTCTTAAAATCGATTTATTAAATTAAAATAAATTTCCGTATATCAGGTTGCTGTCTATGGAATCGCGGGATCGCAAGGATATATGAAATGTATTTGTAATTTAGGATGTGTGACTAATGTGTAAACTAATGCGCGTGTAAAAAAAACAATATATATTTCATTTTTACTACATTTTCCATACTGTCTGTTAATGCTAGGAACTGACGATATCGTTTTTTGATGTAAGGCATTTGTAATATTGGATAGAAACGTACAATATTTTCTAAATTAAATCATTGATGATATATACATATATACATATATATATATATATATATATATACACACTTATTTATTAAAACAATTGCATTTAATGTACTTGAAAAAAAATATTCAATCAATAGGGATAAAGATTAGTATATTTCTATATTGTTTATGGCGAGATATTTTTTTCAACAAAACATTTTGTAGTTGAAAATCTCTTTACAGATTTATGGACATCAATGTTTATATTTAATTGCGAAGCGGAGAGATAAAAATATTTATTTTTTTTTTCGTGTAGACATATTTAAATCACTGAGAGCAGTGCATTTAATACGACTTAAGTTATTCAAAAACATGAAAGTTATAATGAATTACACAGCGCTGAAATTTACTATACATTTATTGTACGATTATTTATTTATATACAAGATAAAAATTCATTTTTTTTTTTTTTTTAAGTGTTCAATGAATTTACACAAAAAAAAATATTAATTGAGGTATTTACAGAGATCGAATCTTATAGTGTTCATATGCTATTTTAAAATTTAACATATTTCATAATATTTTTTAATTTCATAAAAGTCACTTAACATCAATACAGCACTGAATTATTTTGAAATTATATGCAGTAAAATACGATTAATATGCAATCTGTGTAACAGAAATTTAAATAAAACAAACATTTTCATGTTTGATTTGTTGTCGTTCTGAGTTTTTTTTTGTCAGCATATACATAAAAAAAAATAATAATATTATTCAAACTAAAAGCTTATTTTTATGAAGTCTTCACATAACATAAAAATTAGTTATAGTACAACTCATTATCGGTGTATGACATTGAAATGTAATTATATTCGTACAAATGAAAAATGATGTAACTGTATTGATAAACCATAAGAGAATAATGAAAGAAAAACACATCATTCAATACAATTTCATGTATTACTACTTGTAAATCCGTATGTTTATGAACGATTTAATTTTAATATGTTCAATACTTTTTAACTACCTATAAACTAATATAACTGTGTTTTATTGATTGCGTTTTATTGATTAAAACGTATGAGGTTATTGAATGAAATTAAAATTTGAATAAACAGAAAAATCACTGTGTCAGGTGGGATTTCGTTTTAATGCGTTTTCTTTTTGGTATGTAATATATTTTAATCGAAAAACTTACCACAAGGCCTACAGTCCACTGAATAAAAATATTTAGATATTCTGCCTATATAAGTGCTATTTTCGGCAATAATCAATCAAAGTCTATTGGTATGGTATTCAATTCACATCAATTTAACATGGATAGACTGAAAATGCAAAACCTACTACGTTACCTATGTGAGCAAACTCACGAAACCGTAAATTTAGTTGATGATTTAAGTTTTTTAAAAAATAAACATAAATTTATAAATCAAATCTTAACTAATTATAATATGATAGAAATATAACAAACATTTGATTGGAACAAAGAAATATTACGTTTCAAGTAATTTTTTGACCTGTATAATATCTAAGGAATAATATATGACGGGATCGAATAAAAATCTAACCGAAGACGGGTCTTTGTTTTATCAAGGGTCTGCTTTAGATGGTAAATATATATACATATATAATGTCAATAATTTCTAAAGTAAATATATATATTTAAAACACAAAAAAAAAATTTAAAAAAAATAAAACGGATGAAATTCTTAAGTCAGTTGAGATACATGGATGAGTAAAAGGTATTACAGTTGTTACGTGACTTCTATTTATCTGTTTATCTATATATGCGAAATTCTTTATACTATAGCAAATGTCTATCGGTAAAGTTATCTAGTGGAATCTCTACTATATAACTGGCTAGAATTTATTTGCATTAGATATTCTAAAGTTCTCTGATTAATATTTATAACCTTATTATGAAACACCAATTAAGTGTATATACCTGATTATTGAACAATAATGACAGAAGGAGATAATACACACGAGTGTACATCAATTAGATTGTAAGTTACTCGCGTTTAAATGGTATTATGTCGATTGATGATATGCACATCATTATTGAAAAACATTTTTTTTCTTTTATCAGTAAATTATAGTTATAAGTTAAGTTATAATATTTATAGATGTGGACACAACAACATATGACTATATTATACATATTTTCAAGATTAATTTTTACCGACATCCTAAACTGTCATTCAATCCGTACTCTATTAAAATAATAAATTCAATATCCATCCATTGTTTATGTGTATTTATATTGTTACACGTGTTGATTGGTATTATCTTTACTATTTCTTACATTAAAATACCACGAGTTAAATAATATATAGAATTGATTTTTGAATATACGTTTTTTATATGAACATTTAATGTAATCCTACAATTATGTGCAGAATTTTAGTCAAACAAAAGTTATATTGACATTTTCAAAAAAGTTAGGAAAACCTGACATTGAAAATTTTTTAAAAAAAAAAAAAATAAAATTATATCATTTATAGTAAACCATGGCATTACCGAATGGCGATTTTTAGTTTCTACGAATATTATTTTTCGAGTTACGATGGAAACAAATATTACATTTTTAATGTAATATTGTTAATTTAAGACCGTTAAGTTGCAAATTCAGCTGGTTTATTTTTTTTTTACAAATTTTTTCCAGTATTTTTGCTATTGCTAAAAACTATTGAGAATTTCGTTATATAACTTCTTACAATATAAAACTACAATATCCATCAAATCATTCTGATGATAATGATGATCGAATCCTTCCAGTCGAAATTGTGTGTTCCACCACAACACCACAGTAATAAAAAAAAAAAAAATTGTATGGAAAAATAGTAGAAGATTTTGATGATTATAGTCCTAATTTCGTTTGAAAAAGTATTTTTGGGTTTTTTCTCCATTTTCTCAATTATTCGGAAAATCGTTAAAAAATTCTAGAATACCCAGAACTAATTTTCTATCATATACTTTTTATTTGACAATCATCGTAATAACCGTTTTTCCTGTCAAAATCGCGTAAATAGACAAAAAAAAAAAAAACTCGCACAATTCATGGCAAAATTAATACATTCTTCATTTTACCCATAACTAAGAAAATACAGATACATTAATTCATTGCACATCTTTGTTTGTGCGGTTGTCAAATGATGTTATTTGTAGTTTTTCGGCCATATTCCCATTGTGGTTATCAGACCGACACAGCGCGACGTCGCAAAATCGATTAATGGCAACCACACGCGATCTGCAAGAACTGTACTTCTCCACCAACGTCGTGACATCTGCTCCTTCCATCCACCTATCCACAACTACAGCCTAAAATATATAGAGCGTTTGTTTATATACATGATGCGTATCCAACTTTAATTACACGGTCGACGCCGCCTCGTCGGATAAGCCTTTCGATTCTCTCGAGATGCCTACGTCTATTCTGCAGATGATATTATATAATCACGAGGACACGTCTTAAGTCATACGACAATATGCAAGAATAGGCGATGTGGACGAAAATCGTTTGGATCAGGAACTGGCTGTAATGTTACGATGTCAAGTATCTCGTTTAAAAATCTTACGCGAATTGCCGCACAGTATATTTTAACACTGTATATTCTGCCATACGATTGCAATTATTGATAAATAAATATTATCGCATAAATATTCGATATTTTTATCTTTTACGAAGCTATAGCTTTTGAAATTGAAAAATAATCAGGAATATTGTTTAGAGAAATAAACCGAGTTATTATTTACATCTTTATTTTAAATTGATGTAAGATGATTAAAGTTTAGATGGATATTTTTGTTATACATAAAAACTTGGTCAGCTATCTTTGTACTTCGAACTAAGCAAGGGTTGTATTTGTTGTAAAATGATCTATTGTTAACACTTTTTAC